>VZTQ01001532.1:435791-566152 GCA_013400755.1 Pelecanoides urinatrix | reverse complement strand
GGCCGCGGCTGAGGGGGCCCCGCGGGCCGGGCCGGGCCGCGGCTGAGGGGGCCCCGCGGGCCGCCTCACCCGCTTTCAGACCCGTTGTTCGGCCGCGCTTTCCTGTGGCCGGTTCGGAGCCCTCCAGGAGGGAGCCGCGGCCCAGCCGCTTCGGGGCCGCCCGCCCCGGTCACCCCATTCCGGCCCGTCGGGGCTCGCGGGCCTTGTTGCCGGGACCAGCGCGGGAGGGGGTGGCAGGTGCAGCTCGGCGGGGATGGCCGCCTCCCGCGGCGCGGCGGAGGGCGGCTCGGCGGCCCGGTGGGAGCGCCGCCTTCTCGCCAGCGCCGGGGCTGGCTCCCGCCGCCGAGCTGCGCGGAGGCGCTGCCTCAGCCGGTGGTGGCGTGGAACCTTCGCAGCTGCCCGGCGCCTCCGGGCCGCTGCCGGTGCGTAGGGTCTTTGTTTTGGAGGAATCGGCTGCGTTTGACCTTACTGGTTTTTCAGATAGCCACAGCTTCGTATTCTTCACCTATTCGTCCCCACTTCAGCTCTCTTTTATGTGATGCTTAAGGTACACATTATTTCATTGTGCTGACATGTAAGTGAGCTCAAATTTTGCCGTTCTGAAAACGGGTTTTCAGAGATAGGCCTTTAAAGTAGAGAACTTCAGGTGTAAAGCAGTGGCTTCTGAGCTTTACAAGTACCAAAAGTTATGGGGCTTAGAACTGAAGCTATCTGTCAGCTTAACTTGTGTGTACAGCTGCTGTCATCGATGATGCCAGAAATACCTAGTGTGCGTTAGTAACAAATACTGTGGCCAACAAAGCATGTATAGTGAGTTCAGGCATCTCTTTCACTACAAGACTTGATCAGTGAGGAAGCTTAAGGAGGCTTCTTGGTGGGCAGAAGGTGTAAAGGTATGAACTGAAGGTATAAA
Organism: Pelecanoides urinatrix; assembly: GCA_013400755.1. Taxonomy (NCBI): domain Eukaryota; kingdom Metazoa; phylum Chordata; class Aves; order Procellariiformes; family Procellariidae; genus Pelecanoides; species Pelecanoides urinatrix. The sequence continues at coordinate 565,239 of VZTQ01001532.1, read as the reverse complement.
GATCTGAGTGAAAGTGTAGAGTAGGAGAGTAACATAACTACCACTGCATCAGAAATGGTGTTCATCGGCCACAAACCTTAAAATCAATTGTTTCTGCAAGGTGGAAGGCCTTAGTAACACATCTGAAGTAGTAATGCCCTGAACCTGAGCCAGTGCAAGAGAGTCTTCCTGAGTTTGGGGAGCAAGGGGCGCTCTCCTTGCTACTCACTGCTGGTCCTGTCTTGAACAGGATTGCCATGTTACGGACAGCTACGTGTTTATTCAACAGGATGCTGCTGCTCTCAGGGTAGATTCTTTTTCCATCTGGAAATGTCTGGAGGTGAGGAAGGCTGGATGTACTAGCTCTCCCCTCTCTTATCTGGGGACGGTGACCCCCCCCCCCCCAGCTTGCAGGACTTGCACTGCACAGTGACCACCACAGCCTCACAGGGCTCCTGTGCCAAATGGACAAGTTTATTGGAGCTTTGTATCCACTGTGTCCAGTCCAGTTGCCTGATAAACCCACTCAGCTGATATGGAAGTCATTCAAAATATGGAAGCAAACTGAAGATGGAGGAAGATCTACTTTGTGTAGATTTTGCATTAGAAGTAAATTGGGACATAAGGCTTTCATGCCATTTAAAAAAAAAAAAAAAGTTTTTTGCCACTAAAAAGTTTGTGGTTCCCCCCATGTACCACATAAAAGTTGCTGGGGTTTGTTTTTTAAGCAGGTCTCTGGCATGGTTTGGGCTCTCTCATATCTTATTTAATCATAGCTAAAGATCCAATAATTAAAAGCTACATCTAATTCAGATACAAAATAGTAATCATTATAAGACTAAAGTTTTTTTCTGTGTTCCTGAAGAAAGTAGGAACATGGAAATGGGTTGTATCTAGCAAGTTAGCTCCTGTTCTGGTCCAGTGAATGGTTTGGTGCCTGTCTGTAAGCTGCTGGTGTTTGTATTGAGCGGGCTGCTGCGGCTTGCACTGGAGTTAGGCAAACCTTGTATTAGTATCTTGTCTGGTCTTTCAGAGAATTGTTTTTGAACCATTCAGAAATAATTGACCTGATAATATCTTGGGCTGGGTTTCTAGGAATTTTTATTTAGGGGGCTGGGCAAGGAGTCTTTTCTCCTCGCTCACTTCTGCAGTGTGTTTTCCTGATGTGGTGTGTTCTCCTCAGTTGGTTTCATAGCTGTTGTTTTCTAATGAAAGCTGGGCTTTGGGAGCTAGAATCACTGCTTCTGATTTTAAATACGTCAAAGCTAGCAGAAACCCAATATTTCAAATAAAAGTTAATTCGTTTCTCTGAAGGACACTGAATCAGTGGTGCTGTTTTCTTGCTTATCAGATGTTAATGGTGTTTCTTACTATGCTTGTTAATTTTGGCAGGTCTTTCTCCTCTACGAAGAAGCTTTGTTGCCAAGATTTACTCTGAAAATGACCTACACTACTGACTGCAGCTGTCTGCAAATGTAGAAGCCGATAAATTGTATCTCCTTCCCTCCCATGACTTTCCTGTTTTCTGTGGAATTTATGCTTCAAAGTATTTTTAAAATTAGACCTCTGTTGAAGACATTTGGATTACAACTGTGGGCGTATCTATGCAAAGAGACGAGCTAGCCTGAGAAATTTTGAGGTATGTATGCCTACCATGACTTACAACAAATGGGAAGAAAAGGCCATCTGATTATAGGACAAAGAGAACTCTAGGCATACATTTTCTAGATTCAGATTTATCTGCACCGTTATTGATGGTTTTAGCAGTGGAATCTACATATGCACAGTGAGACTGTATAAGCACCAGAATATCTGGCTGGCATTGTGTGGAGGGTGACCTTGTTTGAACCTGCTGTAGGAATATTTAAAAGATTCCTTTTAGAAGAGCTTGTGTTGTATGACCTGAGCCTTCACTGCTCACCTATTCAGTTCTTAAATGCCACCAAGGTCTGTAGAGATTTTCTTCTTCCAAGCATTTGACAGACATTAAGTAGTCATTGAAATGCGCCTGGGAGGCACTGGTGGTTTCTCTATTTGGTTAGATAAGCATTCAGATGAAGTTAGAAGATACCTGCCTTGAATTGGAAAGCATCTTCAATGAAGGCTAGAAAAGAAGTAGGTCTTGCTTGCCTTCCTATGCACAGGTCATAGCACAGTGCTCTTTTTGCTCACAGAAAGCAGCAGTCTTGTAGGGCAATCTGCCTATAATGTACAAGACTAGCGAAGCTGGGTAGGCTTTGCTTTGTGACTGTGCAGCTTTGTCCCACCGGGTAACAGAAGATGGAGAACCTTAGCTATTTAAGCAACGCAGAAATTCACCAGCTTGCACAGCTCTATTTTACCTTAAGGCTTTTAGCTGTACTTTCATACTGAATTCTAAACCTGGAATGAGGAAGTCAGCTAACTTCCTCTGTGTAGGCTTAGAAGAGGCCAGTGTGCACTGATAACATCTGTTGACTCTCCTTTTGTAAACTGCTTGGACATGGTTGTCTTTTCTGTGATGTAGGTGTTCATGCTAACACTCCAGGGCAGTGGCAGTCTTATCAATCAATTGTGGGTTGCAGCGAAAGGTAGTCAGACACATCTCTGTCTTCCAGAAGAGACTGATAACTCATTAGTCTTTTTTTTTTTTTTTCTTTCCAAAAAGGAAAACTAATGTGCTGAAAGTAGATACCCAACTGAATCATTCAGCATGCTACATTGCTGTACAGTACATATTTAGCAGGCACACCTTTCTCCAGAGCTTTTATTCATAAGCTCCAGTGATTCAGGCTGAGACGATACTGGAGGGACACAGATCTAACCTACCTACCTGTCTGGCTTAATAGCCTGATGTTGTTGTTCCTATAACAGGAAGGCAGAGTGGATTGTGTCTGCAACGCTAGGGTGAACTGTAATTGGCAGTGAAGTGCTGTGGCTGAGAAGAGGATCCTTATCTGTACTGCAGTTATTCCTCCTGTCATTCCCCTACAAGCAGAGATAGGATCAAGGGGCCATAGCTTGGTAAATTTCTCTTATTATGAGTGGGCAGAACTTAGTGCAGGAAACTTTAAATGTGTTCCGTAGTCTAACCTGGGCATTATTATTTGGCTGTGGTAGTATACTAAAATAGCATTGGGCAGAAAAGTATTTTTGTTTCCTGTGAACTGCTTTCATGAAAACTGGAAAAATGCTCCAGAACTTCAGGAGTGAAATGGTTTGCTGAGCTGCCCATTATGATCTTAGTGCGTGTTTTAGATAGTGTACCAGGGACTTGGATTCTGTAACCCAACTAGGTGCTGTTTTTTAGTTGTATATAAATAAGTTATGGTCTCTGTAATTCCATCAATTAAAATTGGTGCGCATTTCCCAAAAAAGCTGCTATTCTGTGAAAATTGAACAATTCCTGCAGTAGCTCTGAAACACCTGTAAGAATATGTAGATTCTGTGTGTCCCTGACTGCATATCCCTAAGCAAGGTATTAATCTTTATTTCCTTATCTGTAAGATGAGGTTGATCTACGTTCATAAAACATTCCATTTCATGAAAAGCATCATTTAAGTGTTGTTTGCAATAGCTGCAGTTTCATTATTCAAACTCATGTGACTAAAAGTGAATACTAATGTGTGGAGTGGCAAAGAATTTGAGTATAAGGTAAAGTTTTCTATTGATATAAGGAAATAGTCTGAAAGGTGAAATTGTGTACATTGGAGAATGTTGCCCTAAACCTGCTTCCAAGGTGTCTAAAAAGTTTCAAAGAATGTTAAAGGGCACTGAGATGTTGAGATGGATGGTGGTGCCATTGATTCAGCTTGAGTGATGGGTTATGATAAGAAGTTTGCAGATGCCTACTTACAGTTTCTGCAGAGATAAATTAGGTAAATTTCAGTATTTTTCCGATTTGTGTGAGCTGTGTGGTCTCTCTTAAGAAATTCCATAGTGGCCTGTGTTTGTCCTGGCTGTTATTGTTTGTTGTTGGCTATTATTTTCCTGGAAGCTCGTTGTCATGGTGATTATCCTGTTAGCAAATAAATGTGTTTTTCATGATGTCCAGGTAGTTTCGCGCAAAAAGAGTGTAGCCTTTTCTGGGATTGATAGAAGTACTACACCCATAGAGTCTCAGCGTTTGTGAATCACTGCCTGTGGGAGAGTGCTGAACAAGCATCTTATGCTTTAGTGGGTTGCAGTAGTAAGGTGTAATATCACTTGTCTGTAAGGAGCAGTGAGTGTGTGTTACCACAAGTCTGAAGCTGAATAGTGGTTAAAATTGGGGAAATGAAAAAGGTGACTTTTGGTCAGGATCTGTTATGACTGAACTTACCTGATTCAGGCCAGTAATGGTTGACTGACTATTAAGGTGAAAGAAAGCATTGGTGGAAAACAGTCCCTTCAAGATGTGTGGTGCTGTGATCCTTCACTGTGTCTAGCTCTGGTCTTCAGCATTCCTGTTGGAGGAGCTGTTTATGTTGCACCGCTGTTTGTTTTCAGCTCCTGAAGCCAGGGCAGTGAGGTGTGGTCCCAGCTGAACCTGCCTGTGTCAGTGCTGCGGCATGGAGCTGCAGCTTGCTGCGAAACCCCGACACATCGTCTCCTCATACTCCTCCAGAAGGAGGTCTCAAAAGTGGGATATGCCTGTGTCGTTGGTAGGGGAAGGTGCAGGTTGATGTGGCTTGGTGGCCATTAACATTAAATTCTTTGCTGGGGAAGAGCATGAACTGCATATGTGAACCTTTTCTTAATGGGAAGAGCTCGGTTAGTTTGCATTGAATACCTATGAGAAGTTTGAGTGCTTGGTCTGCAGAGCGTTCTAGGGTAGAGAAGTGAGGGCTTGTCGTGTGTGGTGGGGATGGGGAGGCTGTAACAGCTGCTGCTTGCTGGTCCGCAGAGCAGTTTCCATGCTGGTCATGCTTTTGCTGTGGGTGTGGTGTTGTGCTGAAAGAGTAAGTTTTGGTTCTGGTTTACCAAAGTCCTTTAAATGCTTCAGGTGCAATTCCAGTTTGTGGGAGAAGAAAAAAATGCAAAGTGGTTTTTGGTTTAGTGTTGGTTTAACTCCTTGATGAGTGTCTCCAGTTTTCATCTCTAAAAAGTCTGCTCTAGTTGAGACAGGTTGTCTCAAGAAAACAATTTTTTTTTTAAAAAAGCAAAATGTATGTGTGTCACAGATGACACTCCGAGTCACTTGAATTTTTAGGATCAGCCCAGATTTAACCCCAGTGCCCAAAAGATGCCAGTTCTAACTCCTGAACTACTAGCTTCATGACCTCCTGTGGCTTCCTAAAGAAACATGCCCATTGAGGGTTCTTTTGTTTCAGCATCTGTCACTTGCTGGGAATGCATCCATTTTCATGGTGCATTCCAATAACTACTGACTTCAATCCTCCTCTGCTGAAAACAGGCTCCCTCTGCTCTTTTCTGAGCGTGCTGTGTGTATTCTCTAGGAAGCTTGCCCAAGGAAGCCTTCAAATATTAACGTAAACAGCAAATCCAACAAATTCCCGTTTACATAAGTCAGATACATTTTTGGTTGCTGCTAAAATGAGTTAAGAAATTGTTCTAACTTTTCCTCTGGCCTCCCCTGCTCTGGTTCCTAAGCTAGTTTTTCTTTTTAAAATTTAGATCACTTTAAAGAGCAGAGTTAGGGGAATTGAGCAGACAACTAGCAGAACAGAGGGGATGGCAACCTTCAGTGGAGGATGACAAGGGGAGCAGCAACCTTCTTGGTTGTTGGCTGCTGCCAGTTTGGGCTCATCTGACTGTACCCGGAGTTACCCTTCATCTGTAAATAGTTTAAAAAGAAACTCTAGGTAATAGGGTCCTTTTATGTCATGAATGGACAAGCATCTTTAATTGTGATGACACAATTAATGCTTGTCCTTATGGTTTAGTGATAAAACCTCACGACTGTGGATATTCAGGTATACAAGGAAATATTTTCATTCATTTTGTGGAAGTGTAAGCTTTTAATGAAGTGTGCTTTTTATCCAGGAAGTAAAGCTTTTTTAAGATGGTTTTAAAAGATCAGACTGCAAACTTTCACCCAAAGGGAGACAAATAACCTATAATCCAATGACTTTAGCCATTTCTCGTTATTTTTGTGTGTGTGTTTGGAGATAATGTAAATCAGCTGAAGGCTGTCTGGAGTTGACTATGAAGCTGTACCAACACTGAATTTTGGCCTGGTCTCCTCAGGCAGTCTCTGATCACAAAATAAAACAATATGCTTGCACAGAGAATTGCTATAGGCACTGATGGTTGTAAAACATAAAGGAGGATCTTTACTCCTTTAAACTGGCACTTAACTTTTTAAAAAAAAAAAATGCTTATGTTTTAGCAAACTCCAGGAACTGGCAGTGACCCACTATTGCTGACCCACCTTTTTTGTGGAAGGTTATTAAGGAAGTGCTAGAATAGCATGGGTTTTCTGTTCTGTGGTCATGTTATACGAGACTTTGAAAAGATAAGCTTGTGTTTCAAAAAGAAAAGAACCATCACTGTCTCTAACCTTGTTCAGTTGCTTTGAGGATGGCGACTTTTAGATTGAGAACCACTGTACTCTGCTGATGTCTGAGCCTCTGCTCTTTATTTGTGAGAAAGTCCAGCAGGTGTATGTGATCGGTGTAGGAGCTGTAGCCTCACTTACTCCCTCATTAGAAGACAACCAGCAATCATTTGTTGAACACTCCTAGGTCAGTGTTAGTTTCTTACTAGCTCTTGCAGATAATGGTAAAAGACAGAATTATTACTGGATGGCACCATTTTTGGGCTGGCAGAGAAATTTCATCTGCTCGTTGGTGGGTAGTATAATTGGACTGTTCCAATACCTGAGCTAGTCTATATAGTTCTCTGTAATACTGCAGTTCATCGTGTGGTTGTGACACACGTGTCTATGTTAAGCAGTACTACAAAAGCTACTTGATTTCAAAGACCACAGAAACTCAGTACTGTCTTACATCCTGAGAAGTGTATTTTTGAAAAGATAAAAGGGAATAGTTGGTTGGAGTGATGTTTCTCCATTTGGAGTAGTTCCCCAGATAGGGATCTGTGTTACTGATGAGATGGCATAAGAAAAACTCATGATCTGGAGGTATCTGTGTATTACAGGTTTGTGGTTTTTTGGTTTTTTTCCCCCTCCCCCGCCCCTCATGTATTCATGTTGATTCACTGCCTGAGATGTATTGTCTCCATGAGGATTGTGATTGAGTATAGCTATTGGTCCTGTTACCCCTGACTGGATAATCTCAAAAGTGGATACCTGCAGTGTTCAGTGAGGCCGTGCTTTAAAACAGCAGTTGATGTGGCTGTCTCATGGAACAACGTTCTCTACTCCGTGCCTTTGGCACTTAATGTCGTGATATGCCATCACGTTCTGCTGATTTTTTTAATGCCTGAAGTAGCACTCTGAAAGAAATCTGCAAAATGTTCTGTAGCAAGAATCATAATAAATTGCAGCTGAACTTATACATGTCCTTTGGTGGCAGCAGAGAGTAATTGATAGGTATTTGCCAATAATTTGATATGAAAAATGGTTTTTACTGAAACTGGGACTTCCTGAACAAATTTGATCTTAAGTGGGTTTGATCTTAGGTTTCAAAACAACTTCTTTCAAAACAGAAATGCCAGAGAAAGGAACCTATTGTGCAATAAAGGCAAAGATTACTAATTGTGACCAGATGCAATATTGGTGTGAAAAAGATGTGAATTTTTTACTCTGATGGGGTTTTGGAATTGGAGCTACTGATTTAAAAAAAAAAAAAAGTTGGAATTCCTATAAACAGCTGCTATCATGGCCTTTCAATACCCATCGTGTAGCTGCATCTGTGCTACTCAGATTATCTTTGTTCTTAATCTTTTTTTGTTGAGGACGTCACTATGGAAATGTTTGTTTGCCATCAGTGCAGCACCTTTAAAATTCTGGTGTTGGTATGGCTCTCTTACAATGGCAATTGCTGAGGAAGAGCCAACCTGAGATCACACTACTTGGCTGCAAAGCTTCCATCTAACATCTCCAGAGACCTTGGAGGGGGCAAAGGTGGCAACGAAAGCAAAGTTGAAAGCCACAACACCTAAAGGAAGACTGACATTCCAAAATCTGTGACTGCTCATGCTTGGGAGAGAAAGTGAGACTATGGTGAGCAGGCTGGCTCCTTCCTCCTAGTTCCAGGTTTAGGAATTTTTTGGCCCCAGTGTGTGAGAGCTAATTTGTTTGAATCTTCATTACCTTCTTTTTTCCCTCTTTTTGGTTTTACCTTTTTTAGTCTGTTGGGGAGATGTTCACCTCTAAAGGTGTTCAAATATTGGTGACTGTTAATGTTTAATTAAAGTCCATCTGGAAAAAGTGATGGAAGGAAAGCTTCCTGAGATTTAAAGCTGAAAATGCAGGAAACGTTAATCTGAATCTTCTGAGAGTTCTAAGAAATTAATTGATAACTGAACTATAGAGGGAAGCCATTAAAGTTTGGCTTGGGAAATGCTTAATATGATTGGGAATAGGCTAGAATATGGGCACCTTGCAATAAAAATGTAAATCAAGGGGAAACTTTGAAAGTGAACCACAACTACCTAAACATTACCTTATTTTGTCTTCATGTTCAAATGCTCACCAATTCAGTCTTGTTAAGCATTCACTTAAGTAAACCTTAGACATTTTATGACTAAATGGACAGACTAATAAGGATTTGTAAGGGTTAAATTATTCTAGCTGTGGAAAAAATCAATTCCTATTCTATGAGAAAATTCTGTGAGAAAAATCTATTGATGGATTTCTTCTAGATGATAACTTCTTCCTTAAGTTGCTGCCAAAACTATACTTTTGATAACTTCTAAAATTAGGAAGACATCAAGATACGCAGTTCAAGAAAAGAACTGCTGGCTTTCTTGGTGAGGGACATGGGTTCAGCCTCTTTGGGAGACAGTGATCGATGTTGCCTCTCCAGACCTGTAGTAAATTTCTTCCCCTTGGGGAGACTGACTGGGGCCTGTCAAGCAGATTGTTCTCTGGAGCTTTTGGTCCTTTGAGCTTGCTATCCATTTGTGTTTATTGGTACAATTTTCTTGATCTCCAGGACATGGTGAAAAGCCTGAGTAAATAATAGGTGAGGAACAGGTATACCAGGTTCTAGACTAGAGATGTCAGAATTAGTAAGAGACTTCTCTATTCTAAGAGCTCTTCAAGCTTACGTAACTGCCATAGCTGTGTATTGACACTGTTTGGGTTTTTTTAAGTTTGGTAATAAAATTTGAGTAGTGGGAGAAGTCTCTAAAGATACAAAACTCTGCATATTAATCAGTTACATGTAAAAATTCATTAAAACCCTTTGTGTGGGCTCTTTCATTCTGTATCTCTAATATGAGAGGGAAATCTGAAATGATGGCCTAGTAGAAATTGTTGTCTAAAAGTGGATAATTAGAGTGGTGGAAGGGCTGGGTGTTTTACAAAAAAAACCAAACCTGTAGCTGTTTGGCCTCGTCAGTTAAATATGGCTTTTGAAAAGTATCTGGTGATTGCTTTCTTCATCTTGGTCTTTACTGGGAAGATGAGCCTTCAAGTATCCCAGATCCCTGTGAACAGTGGGAAGGTGCAGAGCAAGAAAGACTTCTCCTTGGCGAAAGAACACGAGGTTAGGAAACGCTTAAAAGAAGTTCATGGGCATAAGCAAGTCCATGATATCTGATGGGATGCACCCATGAGCACTAAGGGAGCTGGTTGATGTCACTGCAAGGCCACTCAGTTATCTTGGAAAGGCTGTGGTGATCAGGGAAGGTGCCTGAGGACTGGAAGAAAGCAAGTGCCATCTCTGTCTTCTGGAAGGAATCTTTTAAGAAACAGGGTCCAGAGAACTGTGGATGGGTCAGCTTATCTCCATCTCCAGGAAGGTGATGGAACGAATAATACTGGAAACCATTTCCAAGCACGTTAAGGGCAAGGAGGTGACTGGGAATAGTCAGCATGGCTTTAGGAAGGGAAAATCATGCCTGACTAGCCTGATAGCCATCTATGAAGAGATGACTGGATGGTGGATGAGGGGAAAGCAGTGAATGTCGTTTACTTTGACTTGAGTAAGGCTTTTAACACATTCCTCCATAGCATCCTCATGGACAAAATGAGGAAATACGGGCTAGAGATGTGGACACTGAGGTGGATGAGAAATAGTTTGGCCAGTTTCCCATCCACCTCGGCATCCACATATCTAGCCCGTACTTCCTCAGTTCGTCTATGAGGTTTGTGGTCACAGCGGCATGAAGTCCTGGTGGAGGCCAGTCACTATTGGAGTACCCCAGGGATTGATACTGGGTCCAATACTGTTTAACGTCTTCATTAATGGCCTAGATGATGGGGCCAGGTGTACTGTGAGCAAGTTTACAGACGATACAAGATGGGAAGTTGATACACCGGATGATTGTGCTGCTGTTCGGAGGTACCTGGATAGGCTTGAGAAATAGGCAGACAGGAACCTAATGAAGTTCAACAAAGGGAAATGTGAAGTCCTGCACCTGGGGAGGAACCACCCCATGTAGCAGGTGGTATACCCTATATGGGCCACCCTATATACCTGTATACATGGGGGCTGACCTGCTGGAAAGCAGGTCTGCAGAAAGCAACCTGGGAATTCTGGTGGACACCCAAGTTGAACAACAGTTCTGTAAGGAGCCATTAACATTGGTCTTGCTTGGTTTTGGCTCTTGTCATAAGCCTGCATCTCCTCAGTGGTAGGTAAACTTCAGTGTTATTTCAATCAAATTTGTTCCCTTTTTGTGCTGCTCTGGGGAGAGATTTTGTGGATTTTTTTTCATATGGACTCTGCCATGAATGTGGGAGGAAACATTCTGATTTTGGCTGAGGCTTTAAATATATGACTGCTTGATTCTCATTGGCAAGCAAGTCGTCAAGCCCAATTTCTTTATACCAAAATCACTGAGTTAACTACTGTCTTTGTGCAGTTGGATGTGGAGGTGGATATTGAAGAGCTAGCATATTTGTGTGTCTGACTGCTTAGCTGTGCTGTGTTTGTACAGTTTGTGTGTGTTCTCTCTAAAAAGTAATTAGATCTATTAGAAGAAAAGCACCAAAAGGGCATGAGTATTTTTATTGCTTAAGTCCAAAAAGTGTAGGCCTTCACTCCTTTTAAAAGCTTTCTCAAGACTAGTCAGCTAAAGTTAAATGTATCTGACCTTGCAGTGAAATATTCATTATGTCTGTGCCAAGAAAGGTGATTAAAAGTAAATGTCGAACAGTGATCATACTTCTGGTATATCAAAGCTTGCACTAGAAGCTCCCATATTAGTGCACAAGCAGTAAAGTAAACCTCAGCGTGCTTGGGATGCACGTGTTCATGTTCAGTGAAGAAAGGAGGGAAGTCACAACTCCCATGTGGTAACAGTTGCGTCTGCAGCTAACACTGACTCCATTTCCAAATGCATGCTGTTGTGTTGTAATGAGGAGTTGTGGCTGCGCTGGGTTCCTTCTTCAGCACTAGAGAAGAAGCCTGGCAGCATGCCCATGCACTTCAGGACAGATACTTGTGACTGCTTGGACTGCGTTCCTGAGGCACAAGGACTAGTTTGCCACTATTTCTACCTGGTAGGGTACATACGTACTCAGTTATGTTGTTCCTTGTCTCAAGCTGCGCTTGAGCTACCTGAGATTTGGAGAAATGGCTATAATGGGTCAAGCTGTGAACACATTATGCCTGTATCCTGTTGCTGTTGGCAGCTGGTAGCAGATTCTTAGGAATGAGTGTAGGGTAGTCTTTTACTGGTACTCCCAGCCTCTGTCACGTGTTGGGTGAAGGACTCCCAGCAGTGTTTAGTGAGCAAACTGAACATCTTGTTTGTAGCACTGCAGGGAGGGACTTGCTAATGCTTAATTAGGAAAAAAGAGCCATTTAAACAAACCAGCCCCAGATTAAGGCCATTACTGTTATGGTAATATAATTTAAGAGTTTCTCTTAATTAAAAGCTCCCTGGACTAGCTCACTTGAAGAAAGATCAGGGAGGACAATTTTCTTCTGAAAAGCAGGGATGAAACTGTTGTATCATGAATATGAAACACAGTTTGCAAGTGGTAGAGCAACGTAAGCCATTGGTTTGTTAGTGAGTCCTGTTAACCTCTGATCGGAACTTGTCTATCTTGCCTGTTCTGTGTCACATTTTAAGCAATACTAATGCAATGAGCTGCCAGGTCTTGCAGCCTGCAAGCAGGTTTTTCCAATGACAGGGGTCTTCAGACAGTAGAGCTTTTCAGGTATTCTTCTCAACAGCATGGAGGGAACTATCACATGAGATGCATATTGCTGATTTGAGTTCAAGTTTTATGTCTGGAGAGAGAGCGGTTAAGGTATACTGTTTAGAGCAGACGTGTTAAAGATCTGGGTTGCAGTATTGGGATGGTTAGCAGTGTTTTGGATTAGCAGACTTTTTCACTGTTCTGGGACTGAATATGGTTTGAGTTAGTCTTTGTAAACTGTTTAAAGTCAAACTTCTACTTTGTAACTCATTTGATACTAAATACCAGTGGGAGGCTTTCATATACCTAATAACAAGAGCACCTGTATTGATGGGAAAAGCATTGTGATTTTGCTGAGCCAAATGAAAACTTCTTTTCATCTGTCTTTTAGTCTCAGTAAGTTGAGTCAACACTTCTGAAAGATCAGAGAATTAATACTGGTTTTGAGTCATCAGGGAGAGTATTTTACCACTCCATGCCAGGTTAGTTCTACTTTCTTCTTTCACGAGTCATTGTAAATGTGATACTTTACAAAATTCAGGGCTGAAAGCACATGTTAAAATCGCACATAGCGTGGGTTGGTGGTAGATTGTATCTTTCGTTACAAGCCTGCTGATTTAACTTGCTTTAACCCTCTTAAAACTCCAAGCCTGGAATAAACCTTCTTTTTAGAACTAGAGGTGCTAAATCTTGCGATCTTCTGTGCTGGCATTGTCACAGATGAATCTGTTAGGAGTTAAAATGGGAGGCCATCCCTTTTTTTTTTTTTTTGACTAGCGTGCTTAAAAGTCTCTGTAATACCTGAAATAGTTGTAGTGTAACCTTTTGTCTTCCCTTGGAAGTGGAATGAAAATGCCTGTATTTCTACTTTGTTTCACTTGTTCCTGACATTTGAGTCAGCTTTGACACATTGGAAGTGGCAGCATCTCCTGGCAGATAGGAATGAGGATAAGAGCAACTTTGATCTCTTTCCCCCAGCCTGTTCCTCTCCTGAAGGAGAAGGTCCTGCCAAAATGTTTGGTATGGCCTGGTAATGTTGCATTTTTCCAGAGGCTGGAGAATCTGATCCAGATAATGCAAATGTTAATAGCTAAAGTGGATAGTAAGAGTGCAACTGACCACAGGAACATTTGAGATGCTTCAAGGAATTAAATCTGCTCCAGTGAAAGGTTTCTTTAAAGAAGGGGAAGCTAAAAGAAACTTAATTACTCCTTTTCACCTTTGCATGTAGGGAATTAATTTGGTATTTGAAGGTAGGCTTTTACTGTTGCTGTACTACTCTGAACAGGCTCAGTATAGGCTCCTGCCTGTGAAGGAAATGCTTCCATAGCTGGTCTTAACCACATTAATGAAATGATTGCATCTGCTGCTGTGAAATTGGAACATATTTCTGCTGTTATATATCCCTGCAATAGTGAAAACTGATAAAGCAGCTTAAAATGGTTTCTTCAAACAATGAACTGTGGCTTGTTTTGACAAACAGGACTCAGCACTTAAAGCTGCATTTCAAATGAGACAGAGAGTGTGTATTGCTGTGGCAGTTTTTTTTTGTCATGGTCCACATAAGCCTGGAGCTTTCCCCATCTCTGAATTGAGAGGGGAGCAGACTGTCAATGACCACGTTTTCTCTCTGTTCCTTATGGATTTTCCCAGAACATCACATGTCTTAACTCATCTTCACGCTCTTGCCATCCTCTGGGCTGTGGGGCTTTTAGCTTCCCTTTGATTTTCCCCTTAGCCTCAGTTTGCTTCCAGGCAGCTGGGATGGACACAGCCATTGCTGCCTGTTTTGAACTGTGCACCTGGGACTGATGTGTCTGTGTCATCGTTTTCTCTTCCCTTGATAATCACACTGCAATTGCTTATGACTTTACTGCATGCTGCAATGGAGAGAGTTAAGTCCTGTTATTAAAACCCCACAACTAATACGCAGATTTTCATTGTTTGTCTAGTCGGTTGTGAGCTCTGGCTTCAAATTCTGAGTATATGCAGGCATCTAGTGAAAAATGACTTGTTGCTAGTGATAATGTTAGCCAGTACCTCTTTCCTGTAATCCTGGTCTATTTGTTCCTTATTTCCATACATCCAGAGCTCTTTTCTTTGTGGAAGACGATATTTTGAATATTTGCTTAATACTTCTTTACTCTTTCCCTTTAGGGAAGATAGTTTCTCTGTTTACAAAATGCAGTATTTGAACTGTAAAACAGAAATAATTTCTGTTTTCATGAGTCCTTGCTGAAGCTGATGCGAGTTCCTGTTTCTCCAGATGTTGTGGCCATAGCTTCAGATACGAGGTTTTTGGTAACACCATTTTGGAGTAATTGTGCCCTGTCTCTGCACTGCCTCCCTTTAACCTTATCCCAAAGTTGTTATAACCAACTCTATGGTCAGATTCTTCCCCCAGTCCCGTTTTCCTTCAAAGCTGAGTTAATTTTTTTGTTTTGGTTCACATCACAGCCCCAGGAACAGCTGTGCCTACAACAACTAAAATGGTGGTATGTCATGCTGTGGGACTGAAAATGAGCCACAGGGGGTAAAAGAGGTTGGAAATTCTTTAAATTGCTATTTCTGTCATACTTCTTGTATTGTGAAAGGCCAGCCTCAGATCCCTGCTTGAACTGTGACTGGACATGGTCCCTTCAGATGCCCTCCAGTGAAGCACTGAATTCAGAATATGCAGTTGACTGGTTTGTAGAACATGTAAACATGCTTACAACTTTTCTCCCTGTAGCAAAGAGCAGAGATGTTCTTGAGGAAATGCTGTAGTTTGGCTTTCTTTTCAATTTGGTTTTGAAGAAGAGTAGGTGAGGATGTGGATTTTCTGAAACAGAACACTAAATCAAGTGAGTGTCAGCTGTTGGTCATATCTTGGCCAACTGCACAGTTGTAAATTGCAGCCTTGCGTAACTTCTTCCGCAGTATACATACTTGTGGTGGACACAATGTAAACCTACTAATTTTTAATCCATCTTCTTAAAAAGAAAGACTTGCTAGTAGGCAAGCTTCGTCTTATGTCTAGTAAAACAGATGGTCTTTATAAGAATTCTGTGTATATATCCAGATCCATCAAATTTATTTTTCTTCTAAAATACCTGCAGGCTGCATTTTTAGTGTTGTCTCTGAACTTTAAAGTACAATCACAAAAAAATTTCTAGAAAATGTGCATGATGTGCATACTTGTGAATGTCGGCAAATCAGAAGGCTCCAGTTAAATCTTTTTTTAACCTTGATTTAGCTTTCTTGAAGCACTGGTTTTATGAATTTGATGGAAAATAGCCTGTGTGTAGTCTTTTCCAGGCAAGGATATTTTTAAAGTGGTTTTGGTAGGTTCCAGGTATGGTACTGTACACTCCCTGTTCATAAGCAAATCAGAACATGGCAGCAGTGAGAGATCATGTAGGTATGACACTAACCTTACAAGGGTAAATTTTAAGTTTGGTTCTCTGCTCCAAAAGTCTTACATAACCTTAAGGCAGCTTCTTGATCTTTCTATGTTTGTTTTTTCATCTGAAAATTAGGGAAGTAATAGTAGTTCTATATATACTGTAGGAGCATTCCAAGGGTAAATTCATAGACTACTCACCTGTTATGATAATGTAAACCTATAAATACTTTATGTAGCTAATAAATTCATGAGGGGTAAAGGAGGAGCTTTAAAGGTAACCAGTGCTTTCTAGAAGGAAGAACAAGAAGCTCTGCTAAACTGTGGAACCCGTAATATTGCCCCACAGTCAGACTATTACGGAATACCTGCTCTAGATGCAGCAGCACAGTCTTTAAAGTCTTCTAATAACTTTGCGGGTTGCAAGCTATAGAAATATAGCTGAAATATTTTGCTTTGATTTTCATGTGATGTTTATAGCATATACCAAAATCTGAATGATTATGTATTGGTACCTCTGCGTGGTTCTTAATTTTGGAGAAGTCTTGACCTCTACTTCATAGCTTTGATTCAGACAACAGTGTAAACACTGAGTTACTGGAATGTTCAAAGAGAGATGGAAAAGATTTCAGTGGCAATTGATTGTACTGCAAAGCAGTAGAAACATTTTTGAAAAACCAGTCACTCAAGCCACTGCAGTTTCCTAATAAACAAGGAAAATTACCAAATCTTTGACATTTATGTCCGTGGTCCTTACACTGTGAACTTCTGACTTTGCAGAAGAACCATTGGTCTTTATATTCACAGCAATCAATGAGCACTACTTCTTATAGGACGGCAGTAACTTAGAGGTTGCCCATGGGTGGTATTGAAGATGCTTGATTCTGATGTGGGTGTATTCAGGAAAATGTTTCTTAAAAAGTAATTGGAAGGAGAAGGGGATCTATCGCTTGTTAAGGGAGTGTTTGGTATCTGCTCATCTGTGGCTTGACTGCAGTTGTCTCTTATCTACAGGATTAATATTTGAGCTTTCAGGAACAAAAAAACTGTGTGCGTTAGTTTTGTTGGTCAGCAGTATTAAATATAAAGTTCTAGGAAGGAACTGTTTCAACAGCATGTGGATCTGAGAAGAGGCTGATGTTGAAAAATCGCCTTCTGGTATGTCTATGAACATGCTACCCTTGCACAGTATGAGCATGTGAACCATTAATGGATGCAGTGGTAGAAATGGTGAATGCATTTTGGTGTGCCAAAGCATAAAATCTGCTGCTGAACCCTCTGAAATGACAATTTGTTAATGTGCATGGGGAAGTTGTGGGAAAAGGTGACTCCCCCTCCCTCCCTCCCTCCCTCTCTCCCCACTTCAGCTCCAAAGAAGAGGAGGACAATTCTTAATGCCTTTGGAGTGACCTCAGGGATCTGCTCCCACCCCCTTTTCCTTGCAGCATACTCACCCCTAACAAATGAGTGGATGGACTGTCTAGATCTATTTTAGGCTTGTGCAGATTCTAGGAGAGAGGTTGTATGTCTCATGTTTTGTGTGGGCTCAGACATAGTGCCATTTTTGTCCTTGACTATCTTAAAAATCTTAAGTTGCTCCTTGGTGATGATCACGTAATTCATACATAAACACACTGCCAGCCTCTCTGTTATTTTATTAACAATGTGCTGGAGTGAATTTTTGTGTTCTTTGGTATTCATACAAATGACCTGTGGTTTATTGTGTAAGTTGTGGGACTACTAAGTGACGAATTGATTTATAGTATGTGTCAGTTGACTTAAATAATCCTTTTACCAGAAGAATACAGTTGGCTACCTTTGTAAAATTCAGCAGCTTGGCATTCTAAGTGTGAGTTATTCTTAACTGATATCTGTACACGTTGCCTTCAAAGGAATCTAAGTGTTTTGCTCCATTATAAAGCGTTTTATTGAAGTACCTTCACCCTCAGTGTTTCTCCCCTTCTTCAGCTAGCTGGGTTGTTCATATTTTGTATATAGGAAGATATTAGGCACAGAGGTTGACTTGCTCAAGGTCTTCTAACAAGACTGACAAAGCTGGTTTAGCCAGGGTGTCTGGTCTCTCAGCCTGTACTTCAGCCACCAAACTGTGTTCCTGCTGAATCTGTGGTATGAGGAGAGCAAGGATAGCAAAGTTGGTGTCATTCAGCTGACTTCTTCTTGACTTCTGGGTAATGTTGGGAATAGGTTGGAGGGTTTAGGGAAATCATTAGGCAGAAATCAGTAAAACCTATTGTTACTCTACTGTGTTGGTTTTGCCCTGTAACACTGTACAGCTGGCTTAAAAAATAGGCTGTAGGTCTCTTGCTTTGCCCTGTGTGCCTTGTTCCTATTAAACTGGCAGTTTCTCTCCATGCAGTGTGGCCTTTCTCACGGTACTGAATGGCATGGACTCCTTATCCGGAGCACTGTGGATTAATACAGTGAATTCCTTGGGTATGCCATCTGCCACTCCTTACGTTTCATCAAAAGTAGCTGGCTTTGGGCTATTCACCTTTTCTAAAATCTTAAATGCAGAACCTCAAACAGAAATTTGGCTTACTTTACACATACTTGAAGCTGGTTTCCCCCCCCCCCCCCTCATTTCCCAGCTGCACTATTTAATATGCTGAGTCTTTCTGGTTTTGTCTTTTAATTTGCTCTTTCAGCCATACTCCATTTATGTTCTTGCATAGAGTACTGTCAGTGTCAGGGTTGTGGCCAGGTGAGGGGCTTTATATATTTATCTATTTTTTTATATCTATCTATATATATATCTTGGCCCTGTTTCTTCTTTTGGACTTCATTAGAATTCCAGGAAATCTTTTCTTGGGTGAATTTTGGAGGAGGAGGAATTCTGTCTTGAAAACTACAGGTATCTTTTCCATTAAAAATAGTATTGTTTTCTGGTCTTTATTAATTTTTTTTCACTGTATTCTGCCATCTTACCTATGTTCTTTGTGTTTAATTATTTCTTGTACGTCTTTTTCTTCCATTCTTGCCCTAGTTCCCCACTCTGACTTTTTAAAAATTGTTCTGATATATTATAATAGCTAAATATAACTGTTTCTCCAGGTATTGGGTAGTCATGCCACTATCCAATTGTTCTTTTGGGTCAAATTATTTACTCTATTACTGTTGTCTTCCTCTTTGAATGTTTTCCAAACCGCAGCCCCCTTGAATTCTGGTTTCTCACGAGTTCTTCTTTCTGACAGGATTAGCTGTGAACACCCTGAGCTTTCTTTCCTTATTTGCTCTGCTGCTTGATGCTGCTTAACTATGATATTTTTAAAATATCTTAATCCTCCTGTGGATATAAATCACTTGCTAGGGTCCCCAGTTCCCATAATATGTGGCTTTCCAGTGTGTGACTATTGCCCATCTAGTATTTCTTACTAAACTGTTTGCCTTGATACAGAATCCATTTTGGGATGAGTCTCTGAAAATAATCTGGGATTTCTCAAACTAAGCTGGACTGTTTCTTAATAAAAATAATTCTTATCCTGAAGCAACTGAAATTTTTTTTTTTTCCAAATAAGAGGAATGGGAAGCATCTCCTACCTAAGATCCCTGCTAACTGTGGACTACAGCTCTATGATGAGCTACTAAACTGACATGTTTATGGAATAAAACAAATGTGAGGGTTCCTTAGCTCATTGTACTTCAACATAATGTTAAGCATTTGAGATACTCAAATACAACGCAAATAATAGATATTTGAAATATTCTATAGAGGCAGAATTTTTTTCCATGGGTGTTTGTTTTGGTTTTTTTTGGTTGGAAATAATTTTTCTTCCCTGTTTCTACAGTTCTGTGCTGTTGGTATCTGTAACAAGTACTCTAATTGCAGATGTCAGCTCTGAGCTGGGTTTCAAGGGTAACTTCAGAGTTCATTTTGTTTACAAATAACTGGTTTTGAAGGCAGTTCATTAAACTCATGCATCTAGAGTAAACTTACTTGAATAAAGTTTACTTGAATAAAATCTAATTGGCCAAAATCTTTTCAGGCTTTAGATCTTGATCTTAGATACTTGACAAATTTTTGAAATTTTCATGTTATGAAGTATTTGATGAAGAAAAATGAAAGAGTAGGAAGAAACTTTTTCTCTTTATAGACTGTCTAGAGCAAAACAGCACCAGCAATACTTGATTTATTTTTACCCCTCCAAGTTCTAATATGTATGTGTAGCATTCGTGCTAAGTAAATGGCTCTGCAAAAGAGCCATTACGTATGCAAAAAAAAAAAAAAAAGAGAAAGATGCTGAGATTGTGTCTGCTTTTCATAAGTACAGGAAAATGGAGTTAGCCTGTACTTATGAAAAGAGAAAGATGCTGAGATTGTGTCTGCTTTTCATAAGTACAGGAAAATGGAGTTAGCCTGTGCAGTAACTTTTCAAAGTTTAGGAAAAAAATGGAGCTTCTGACAGAAAATGGGAGATTTGACTTGTATGTCAGTGAAGACTGTGATTCACAAGGGAGAAAATACAAGTAGTTTTCATGACCTTACATCTCAAAGCCCATCTGTGGGCACTCTGGAAAGCAGACTCTGCAGTATAAAGGCTGGGTTTTATTTGAGTCAAAAGCATCTGTTGACCTACAGGGTCCTGTAGTGCTGTAGGGCATATCTATGAAGACTTCACTGGCAGAAGCTCTTAAAGTTCTTATAAATAAAAAATAACATTAAAACTGAAAAAAGAAAAAAGACAAGTAGAATGGCTATGAAGTTATGTTAGCAGCACCTCATATGTTAACAATACTTCACGCATTGTGCCTAGTTCTCCAAACTGTTGTAGAAATATAATTTCTTCTATGTCAAGATCTTTTTCAAAAATGCATTCGTTCATTTTTTCTAAGTTCTTCATATTTGCTGTCATCACTTTCTTCATACTCTAGCATCCCACTTCAGTGGTTCTGATTAACATTAACATTTTCTTTATCTCTGCTGTTGTCTTGGAGGTGGGAATCTGGCGTGTAATAAAATAGTCAAAATGCCTCAGTTGAGCAGAGTCTTGTAGTATTCTTCTGAGTGCTAATGTATGCTGAAGCTTGTGTCCCTTTTTTTTTCCCCCCAAGAACTAGTTGAGTAACTAATGATCTTTGGAAAATACGGGTGACTTAGCTGTGGTTCAGAATAATGTATGAGTCTGGTTAGAGAAATGCAGTCATTGTATCTGCTCTCAGCTGTCCTCTTGTCATCCTCCGTTGTGTTCTAGCAAGCATCTGGCCTTACCTTGGGCTTGTTGCAGAAACATTAAACAGATCATCAAAATGCCCTTGAAATGCTCTGTTGCCTCCGTTAGGAAAGGAGAGCAAAGCCAGGATGGTGTCCCTGTGCATGGTGTGCTTTGCCTAGGTTGGACTCAGACCTTTGAATCCTTCACGCGTATTCTGTGTGAAGGCCGTGACTGGGTCCATGACCACCTCTCCATGTAGACGGGTGGAGCCCGTGGGCAGCCTGCCATTACGGAAGGGTGCTGTGCCGGGATTATTGCTGTAGTGGCAGGGGCTGGTTTTGTTGGCCTCCTGGCAGAGGTTGCTGTTATGCACAGTAGCTGTTCAGCCAAGGTGACAGAGGCTTTCTTGTGAAATGAACTGATCAAAGTGCTCACGATTCTCACATCCTATTAGGTGAACTCCAGATAAACAAGAACAAGCTGTTTGACTTGTGCCCAGAATATTTGAACAACTAAATAGGAGGAGAAAATAAAATTTGTGTGGACCAGTCTGACTTTGCAGGCTAGAGCCCTGAAATCTACCTGTGCTTTCAGTGCATACTGGTGGCCATAAATCCCAAGAGAAGACGTTCCTTCACAAGAAATTCTTGATTAACTCTGTAAGATTCAGTTTTAACTTCAATTATATTTGTATCCCTTCAGTTATTTGAAAGAGTTTAAAATAGCCCAGCTTCCAGAGGCACTTGCATTTAAATGGGGGGAAAAAAAAAATCTGGAAGTTGGAACCATGCTCACTTTGTTGTTTGTGTACATCTTTCCTCCCATTTCCAAGAATTGCATCTCATACCCAATTTCTTTTGCAGTTTTGTTCAGTGGAGGGACTGCTGTATGTCAGCCATGCTAAAGGGCAAGTGATGGAGGCAAGTACTAGTTTATATATTCACAGTTATCTAATATTGTTTTTGCTAGTTTCTCCTTTTGAACTGTTTTGTTTCCCAGTGCTGCTGTGAAATAATTGCACAAATGAAAGACTATAGTAGCATGTTCTGGGATGTAATAATATTATAACATCTGCTCAGTATGACTGTATGTGGATTTGTGAATTTTGTCCCTAATGTGTTGTATTCTTGTACAAATAAGAAATGTACGTTTTTGAAGTTCATGCTATAAAGTACTCCATTTCCTCCCTCTAACAGAAGGTTGTTATAAGTGGGGAAAAAAACAAGCACAAAACTTGAATCCTAATGCAAATAAATGTGCTAATTAATTCTGCTGATTCACATTCTTCACATTTATGAGTAGTTTTTTCCCCAAAAGCAGATACTAGGACAAATAAGTAGTTTTAAGGATCTTCATACGATATATGCAATTTGAAAAGCTCTTTTCAGGCTCACTGCAGATTCATCATATGGAAATATGAACACACAGATGACCGCAAAGCTCCCTATAGGAGCCTCTTAAAGATACGAATCAGTGTAATTTCAGAAATCAGTCACAGAATACACAGGGGTAGTAGTGACTTGTTTGAGCTAAATAGTGACTTGTTTGAGGCTGATTTGTTTCAGGGTGGTTTGTAAATTGACACAGGGCTAATTTCAGCAGGTTAATGGTTTCCAGCAGATAATGCATGGAACTCTAGTTAGACTGAAGTGGTGTTCTTTAAGATCAGCAGTATTACCAGTGGTAATCTGGATAGAAAGTGTGCAGGAAATCAAAAAGATACTGGTTAGAGAGTATATTGGGCATCTTTGATATGAACTACAGTTCTTCAGTGAGTCCTGACTGAAAAATGAATACTGAGGCAATTAGCTAAAATGTAAAAGGCAGTTATGGATCAACTGTCAGGTTTGTGTATTATATGCCAAATAATTTTGGGACTCTTGAGGTTTGTTCACTGAACCATTTGGTCTGTTGGATGAAACGTAAAATCTAGTTTTGCCTTTTTTCCCCAAAACTTAAATTGAGTGGAGACCTGCAATTCAACTTTCTGGAAAACCTGATAGATGAGAAAAAAGAAATATAAGAAAGAGAGAGCTCAAAAGTCAAAGCGTAATGCTAGTCATAAAGGCACTTGAAGTCATTTAAGAAAGTGTTAAATATGTAAAAATACAAGGTGGTTTGCACATTTTTTTGATTCTGCCACACAATTTCTGCATGAATATGGGTAAATATATTTTTCTGGGATGTAGTTTATTACTTTGCATTTAATGTGTTATTGATTAAACTGGCCAATATATTTAGACTCAATGCTTATAACATGTTTAAAGTACTGAGATAAAATTATGTATGATTCCAGTATTTTGCTCTGTAAGTACTTTGCTCTGTAAGAATTTCATCTTGCCTCCAGCTGATGGCAATGACATTTGAAAAAAAAAAGAGAATGTGAGGCAGCTCTTCTGATATTTTTGGATACCGGTTTGGGAAGCATTTTGGAATATGTTTAACCCATTGTGTCAGGCTTCAGATGCACAAAATTGAGAGCGCTCTAATTGTAACCTCAATGCATTATGTTTCTGCAGCTGTTTTAAGATAAAAATGAATGCTCTCAAATCCCAAACATATGTTGTATTTCAAAGAAGATGTTTTTTTAAAACACAGGCTGCTTCTGCCAAGATTGAGGTAGACCTCTGTGATCTGATTTCTGTATTTATAGAAGCCTAATCAAAGCTTTCTCCTACGAGAAAACAACAATCAGCTTCTGAGCATGTGATCTCATGGTGCTGATGTGAAACTCTTTCAGATACAGTGTCCTTTCTTCCTTCCTCATTCCTTTGCTGTACTTCTCCATAGTATGTTGCTATATAAGTGCTCAGCTGCAATGTCCTATAACCAACTCCTGCCTGAGCCCTGCTGATAGATAAGGTTGAGATCTCTTGGAGAAAAGCTGTGTGTTTCCTCTCTGCAAGAGACTGAGCTACACATACATGGTGCTGCTCCCTTTCAGATTAGTTGCTTAATCTACCTTTAAAAAGGCATTTTTGTTTTCTCTGAGAACTATGGACAAGGCTGTGCCAATTGAAACCATTTCACTTGCCTGTTCTTGCTTGAAGACAGATTTTCATATCTAGTTTCCAGTGCCATCAGCGGATGTTGGCAGTAATAAGCCATTTCTTACTATTTGGAAATGCATAACTGATTTGGAAAGGTTCTGTTTTCTTGCATATATTTAATATCGTGAAGTTAGGCATTCTACAGGAGAATCAGATAGGCAGAGCAGACATTACATTTGAAGCACAAAGTATCAGACCTTTGTCAAGGAACAAAATTAATTCTGCCAAAGAGACTAACATGCTCTTCAGAAGTTTAACCTCATGTTCTGCTCAATATTATTATGGTCTTGTTCTTAATAAAAACTGGTTTCTCCTTGCTTCTCCTCCTTTTGAACAGCTTTTTACCTTTCTTGCTTTCCTGTACTCTTTGTGCTGGGCTTTTTCCCCTAGGCAATGAATGACTTGTCTCATACAAGCTTTGGCTTCTGCGTACAGCCTAGATGCAACTAATACCACATGGAGGGATGCTCAGAAAACTGACGCATTTTGTTTTGTTAATGGCATGTTTTGCGCATTGGATTTTTTAACCCACTACTTTCTGCATGGATGTATAATAATGACTCTTTTGTTTAACATTAGATAAGCATGAGATCACCGTGGCACAGCTGCATGTGTAGTCACTCTTGAAGCAATTGCACACCTAATTGGCTGACAGTCTTGGCATTTTTAAAACAAACACAAGCCTTTTAAAGACAGGGGACGTATTTATGTATGAGTAGTCCAATAAACCTGTTGGGTGTCATCAATGGAGCCCTCTGGCACTGAACAGTTGTGTGATGACCCTGATCCTGGAGGCAAACCCCAAGATCAAGAGACCAAAAAACAACATGAATCAGAGCAAAAGTTATCCAAAATAACCCATAATGCCTTGGAGAACATTAATGTGATTGGTCAAGGCTTGAAGCACCTTTTCCAGCATCAGCGCAGGAGGTCATCGGTTTCTCCGCATGATGTTCAGCAAGCTCAGGCTGATCTGGAGCCTGAAATGGATCTGGAAAGCCAAAGCGTCTGTGCTGAAATTGATGGTGTCTCCACCCACCCCACAGCTCTGAACCGGGTGCTTCAGCAGATCAGAGTGCCACCTAAAATGAAGAGAGGGACGAGCCTGCACAGCAGGCGAGGCAAGGCAGACGCCCCGAAAGGAAGCCCACAGATCAACAGGAGGTCTGCCCAAGATATTCAGTCAGGTCGGCCCAGATCATCATCTACTACAGATGCTCCCACAAACTTGTCCGTGATGGAGATTGCTTCTTCTATCTATGTAGGTGGAGAGGAGGCCACAGCAGCAGCAGTAAGTTACTCAGATTTACCTTTGGTCTTTATCATCTCCTTGTATGTTTTCTTAAGCCTTTTGAATCTTGTTTTTAAAAGCAAGTTTCTTTCAGCAAACACTAATACTACTGTGTTCAAAAGCTGCTTCAGTGGTGAAGCAAGGAGCTTAAAAGATGCAAGCATTAGTCATTTTCTCACATGGCAGGTGGCTTATTTTATATGTATTTGATCAGTGAAATGAGAGCTACTTTTGAAACACATTTGACTGGTTGGATGGCACACCACAGTCAAACAAGGAGTGATGGGAAGAGCAGCAGCCAGAGTTGTCCTCCTGCGCAGCTGTTATTTAGTTCCTGCAACAAAACCTTGCATTTATGTAGATGCCTTTTTTCTTCCCCTCTTGTTTTATTGTGTATTGCATAAAGGTGAGGAAATCCAGTTTGAGTGAATGGCGCTGTCGATCTTTTAGGGTGTTGAGAGGCTCTGGGAACACTGGCTGCAGCCTGCAATTGAACTGCAATGCCAGGTTGACTGAATCTGATTTAGATCAGCCTGGCTACTGTGCTGATATGGGATCACTGCTGTCTCTCTCAGTTTGTCTAGCCTGTGTGGAAAGTGTTCACCGAAATAACAGTCTCTGTTCTGTGACAAAGCTATGCATATTGGCTTATTGATGATATCAAGAAGTAGTGTTTGTCTCACCATCTCTCTTATTTCCCAGATCAGTTTAGTTGAAGCACTCCTTTTTTTGAAAATCTAGGTTTCTGATTTAACTTGAGTATAACCTGTATTTTCCTAAAATTCTTTGCAGGCTTGTTCATTGGAGGACAGACCCTTTGATAAAGATAGGAAGCATTGTGAAACTGATTTCTGGTTCGTATGCTCTTAATTAAAGAGGGTCTGACCATGACTCTTGGATCAAGAGAAACAATCCTGCTAGTGTTTGATGCTATTGAGACAGCATGGTCCTGAAGCTTACGTAGATTTTTCGTTATGAGAATTTGTTCTCATGTACTACAGTTTCTTTGATGTTGGCTAGATGGTGATGGATTGGGGCCAAATAAGATCTCCTCAGTCATCCAGAGGTTGCCTCACCTTGCCTCTGCAGCAAGATTGTTGCCTTGTTGTACATTGTTTTCCTCCCCTTGAAGCTTACTTTGAAATACTCCAAGTGAAAACCTTTTCAGAGTATTTGGCGATGTAATATGCTTTCAATGTATTTCCCTGATAGTCATCCGGAAATTAGCATATCTTTCATTTATAGATGGTAATTACAAAGTATTAGCATAATTTACAATATCGTTCTAAGGCAGTGAGTAAAGTTTCCTCTTGGGAGAAGGATTGAAGGAGTCTGCCTGGAGCTGTGTCTGAGGTTTTTGTTTCTTGCCAGCAGTTAAAAAGAATAGAAATAGTAATAATGCAGTTAAGAAAAGCATACGCTCTCCTAGGATGGGTTAACTTTGCAACTGAGCCATTAAGAGGCCTCAAGAAGAGGTTTATTTGCTTACTGGCTCTTTTCTTTGTGAGTGAGCTCATGATCTTTGTTTCAGGAGAGTTTTGGAGAAAGTTGACAGTTTTCTGAGTTTGTACCGAAATCCAGCAGCTTAAGTTTGTGAAGCAAGCTCTGATTTGTTGGTTTAAAACTGTAGTTCCTTTGTGTATCAGCGGGGAGATTGAACAGGCCTAAGCATATCAGGTAAATGATACAGGAATATGGGAAAACACCTGGAGTGAGGTGTCCTTTCTCCCAGCTATGTCAGCTGGTCTGATGAAACGTTACGACCTTCGCCTAGATCAGTGGTCTCCAAAGTAGGCTGTGCGAAAGACAATCTATTGGAGTGTGGGAAGAAAATATTTTTGTACCATTAATAAGTAAAATAATTTTTTGAAATAATGTTTATCTTTCTTTTCCTTTATAGTTTCTATTTTTGTTTGTTTTCCAATGTACATAATGTATTAGTTCAGTAGTACATGTATATAGTTTATAAATAAATGTACATGTATTGGCAGTCCATGCTCAAAAATTTTTTACTGATGGGGGTGCACAATCGAAGTTTGGAAACCACTGGCCTAGATGAGTTGGATCACTTGGCAGGAGTGACTGGAAAAATGAGAACTATTAGTCTGATAGTAACTGCATTGTACTACAACATCTGCTATGTGTGAGAACAAATTTAAGAGTCAATTTTTGGTAGATATGTCCTTTGATTACTGAGAAGCAGCAACTGTAGCTGTTCTTCCTATTGAGAAGCATGCCATATTGATAAGTGTTTTCTGTGAATGGTGGCTCTTCTGCTAACCAAGTAGTCGTCTCAGAGATGGATGTGAGAGCGGTTCTCAATGCCGTTTGTCACGTCCTCAGCTGGTACGCCCTGTGACTTGAAGAAAAGGGGCTGTTCAGGCTTCCTCCCCTCCACACTTAAGAGAGACGGGAGGAGACTGGAGTCTGAAAGAGGAAAGTGAAATGCATGTGAGGAAAGGCCTTCTTTGGGGGCTAGACCATCCAGAGACTTCCATGACCAGTTGTCCCTCTGTAAAGTTTAGTGTATTTCCAACTGCTTTTTAATATTTGCATATTGCACCATTTTTCTGGCAGGCAATAAAGATGTGTACTACAGGTCTAAAGTGACATAACCAAGGAAATGCTGCCTTGCTTTTTTTTGTCACACTTTGGGGAAATACACCTTTGTCTGCTGTCTAATTTGGGCATTTTGAATCTAATGGAGAAGCTTTGTACAGCATTTATAGTGTGCCTGAGCTGACCTCAAATTCAAGTTTTGCCCAAGAGGCTTTTCCTTTGTGGTAATGAACTGATGGATGTAGTGGGGAGAAAAGGAGACAGACGGTGAGACTGTTGACCAGCAATCTCTGGATTGCATCTGGAGCATGGCCCTCTGGGATGTGACTATAAGGTAGGCTTTTAGAAGAGCAAGGGTCAAGAGTGGCTGAAGTTCCTGATGTACCTGGACAGAAATGAATCTTTTAAAAATCTTTGGAACATGAGAATTGAAAATCTGATATACTCGGTGTTTTTAAATGTAGTTTGCCTGCTTACAAACCACTATTGCAAGAAAGTGGCAGCAGCGGTCTCCCCTGTGCATATGAGCAAGAGGGAGGCAATCAGCTGTTCTAGCAATGTTCGTGTTTTCCTTTGTAGTGGCACTTGTATCTCTGTGGTGTGTGCATGCAGGGTGGGAGCCCTGTGTCATGGGGCTGAGGGAAGCTGTGGAAATGAAGTTCATGCACTTCAGCATAGCTCCCCTCTCTCTCGCATGATCCAGAGCACGCATGCTGCTTCGGGACATACCACCTCACCCTCTTAACCTGAGCCTTCCAGTTGCTCTGTTCTAATTTGGAATTGCTACGTGATGCACATTCTGAAAAATATGGGTGCACTTGTAGATAGAACCCAAATACTTTGGGAATGCTGCAACATTTGTTGATACGACTCTGAGTTTTGTTGTATTTACTTTTCCATTCTTGTTCTGTGTATTTCTTAAAATCTCAGTTAATTCTCTTTTACATCACCTAAAAAAAAAAAAGAAAAACCTGATGAAAAATAGCTGCACAGAAATAAAAAATGTCATCTTCTCTATAAAGTGGAATAAATAAAATCTTGCTAACTGGTCGCTTTATTCTGTAAAGGTATTTAATTCCAGTAATGTGAAGATGGAAGACTTATCATGAGTTCACTGGAGTCACATGTGTGCTTTCTTTAATAATAAACCTGTTCCCATTTGTAGCATAGATGGTACTTAAACAATGCTACCTAGCTAACAAGACCCTAGCTGGGCAGAGGGAAAGAACTGTTCAGCAGCATGCAGCACCTGATTGAGACACAAAATAAATAATGCATTTCTTTAATGAGAACCGCAGTGTTGGTGAAAGATTTAAGACTTGATATCATCTATTCAAGTAAAGAGTGCTACTGCTTTTTATCAACCCGTTCAGTCACTTCCAGAAATGTAGCTATGAACTGGGATAGCATTTGTGAGGGCCCTTTGAGTTGCAAAAACAGAGAGTCAGCAAGATTTCAAATTGCTCAGAAAAAGGAATTTTTTATTACAGTTATTTTTATTTAAAATAGTTCATGTTGATGAAGAAGCCAGAGGACCATATAGCAAAATAAATTCAGGTAACATGACAACTCTAAAACCTAATCTCTAATACCAATCTTCTTGCAAAAAACATTTTTGTTTTCTTAAAGAAGTATTTTGTAGCTATGTGTAAAGTTTACCCATTCTTTTGACTGCTGTTAGTTTCAATATTACTCTTGCATGTTTTACTTAAAATGAGAGCACAGAATTTTTTTTTTTAACAGAACTGAGTAAAAAACATATCTACAGCAGCTCTCAAGTTTGTTCTTAGTTTAGTCAAGTTTTCTCAAGGAAAATGTGTGTTCCTGCTGTTCTTTTAGCATTATTGTAATTTCGATGTTAGGGGGTTTATGCTTGATTATTGAAATGTGTGTTCCTGCTGTTCTTTTAGCATTATTGTAATTTCGATGTTAGGGGGTTTATGCTTGATTATTGGCTTTTGTTAAATATAACTATAATGTTCTGCCCAGAGGTGTGACAAAACAGGAACTTTCTTGCTTGTGCATGGTCTTAAGCGGGCTCAGAAACCTTGACTGCCCTCAGACTTGTCAGCCTTTTCTAAGTAAAGGCAAAAGCCTTGAGTTGTATAAGCTAGTTTACTTCAGAGATTTGACATGCTTGAGTGTGCACTCAAGCTGAGGCAGTACTGATTCTAGCTGTGCACTTATTTACACATGTAAATTTAGATAAATATGGCCTGTTGTTTAACAGCATTAAATTCAAGTTGTGATTAGATGACCCATTGCTTGCCTTATTCAGCATTCTGCAGTTGTACTTTCATGTGATAAATTTTTTTTTTTTCTTTTATGAAAAAGACTATGGGATTAAGTGATCTCAAATATAGTCTTTCCCCACCCCAGTCCTGCCTGAAACTTTCTCATATCTTCATGGAAGATGGGTGTGTGCATAAATTGTAAATGTATCTCTAATCAGCTTCAGCTATGATGGAAGTTGGTTGGTGTCTGAAGGAACATCTGGTTCCTGCCTAAGGGTGGTGATATAAACAGATGCTCTAAATAACCAAGAGGGTAAGGGAAAACAAAAAGTGCTGTGGATTCCAAACAGTGACTTTCTCTGGTGTGTAAAATATCAAAACAAATAAGAAAGGGAGGAAATTGGTTCATAATTTTACTGGCTGTAATGATCTGATCAAGGGACTTGGAGAAACCGTGGTGGCAGCACGGAGCTCTGCCTGGTCGTTCCTATCCCAGGCAGTGAGACGGTGTCATCAAGCACAGCATCCCTCTTTGATGTGCTTTGAGAAGTGCTGAAGTAGAAGCTGTGATTGTTGGAATCTAGTGGCAATGTGGAGCTTTGCTGTTTCTTAGTTTTGTTTTCCGTGGATATCCATTTCCAGTGTCTCTGCACACCACATATCTTCAAGCTGAAGTAATTCACTGCTATGAAACATTTCTCCCTCCTTTCCCTCCATGTTTCCTAAATCCTACTTCTTTGTGCTGGATTTTCTGATGAGAAAATGGAAGGACTTAAATAACTCACCCGAAGTCTGCAGAAAGCAGCAAGCCTTTTGGCTCAAAAGACTTTGAGCAAAACTGACACAGCCAACAAGGTATTCAACATGTTTTCTTTAACTAGTGAAAGGGAGATCATCTGCTAAGTACCAATTAGTACAATATCTTGGCTAATTAGTATCAGATGACTAGCCAGTAAAGCCTGGAAGACATTTTGGAAGAATTTTGAATCCAGATTGCTATGGAGAGTTATTTGCAGCATCTCTGGGGTTACCATTTTTTTCTAAAAAAACCAAACCAAACCAAAACAAAAAAACCCAACAAAACAAACAAACAAAAAAATCCCAAACTTCCATTATTTTACAAACTTCGTTGGCACATGATTTTATCAGGTTTTGGTGCAAGGCCAAGAAGAAGAACTAGAAAGAAGCAGAAATAAATACTTTAATTTGAATGGATTTGTGATAGACAAAATGTGTAGTGAGTTGATCACTGCCAAAATGACCGTCCTAGATGGGTTGGTTGCACTGAAGAATACATACAGGTATGTCAGGGCCCTGAGTGCACTCCCCAGCTCCTGGAAGTGTAGCTGTGTTCAGGGTGAGCTGGCTGGTAAGAGCTGTTGTGAAGAAAGTTAGGTGTAGTCTCAGCAAGGGCCTGCAACAACTCCTTTTGGAGCTGCTTTTAAGCTGAAACTCTTGCTGTCTGTTGATCTGAACCCAGACCTATGGACTAACTTCCCAGATTAAACTTGGACCTGCTTCGTCACTGTGGTCCTCTCTGGTGATCCAGAGGCTTGGCAGAACCCAGTTGCCAATCTTGGACCTGGTGTGCTCACCTTTCCCGGGTAGCGAGGGAGTCCGCTCGCTCACTAGTGATGTTCTTACCTGCTGCTGTGTGAAGGCAGCTAAGCAAGCATCACCTGCTGCTGAAGGCCATTTAAAGTACCTTGGCTTATGTTTCTCTGATTTGGATAAGGAAAGGAGAAATCTGCTGGTTCAGCTGTCGGGACTGTGATGTCCTGAACTCCCAGAGGTGTTTTGGCAGAGGATGTCTGGCCCTCTGATGTGTTTAGATGTTCAGACA
Source organism: Pelecanoides urinatrix (assembly GCA_013400755.1). Lineage (NCBI taxonomy): Eukaryota > Metazoa > Chordata > Aves > Procellariiformes > Procellariidae > Pelecanoides > Pelecanoides urinatrix. Next base: position 533,528 of record VZTQ01001532.1, on the reverse strand, counting down.
CAATAAAAATTGGAAAATACAAATGCAGTATTTTTCACAAAGAAGGACAGAATGTTGTCTGTTCGATATTTAACGAGAAGCACCATGTGTGTTGCAGTATTAACATAATATCTTGCTGTTATTTCAGTCTGAGACATACTATCTTAGCTATGGCATGCATCTCTAGGTATTAGGTTTAAAGTGTGTTGATTCTGCTTGAAGTTACAAATTAATGATAGACAACTCACAGATTAAGTGCAGATGATTATACTGCTTTAAATAACATGACAGCTTTTACTGACTTTACAGTATAAAGATGTAATGCATTTAAAAATCAACTACATGTAAATTTTAAATCACGGATATGATTACTAGCAGAGCTTCTTGGTTTATGATTCAGTGAAATGACGCAGCCATTTGTTAAATCAACCTTATGAAAGACATCAGTGTTTTTGGCATTTGAGAAGCCAGCTTAGCATTCAGTCTGCCACACTCATAATTTTTGACTAAATTCATGAATTGCTAAATTACTAAAACTGTAAGTTCAACAATTTGTATTGCAAAATTAGTTACAACACAATTCAAATGATGGAGTCCGTAAAGAACCAGGTAAAATCTGAAATTATTAGAGCAAACTTAAATGCAACAGATGAAGTGTGAACTCGAACTTTAAACACTGTCTTTAAGTTATAAGACATCTGACGTTGTTTCACACAGTGTTACTTTAACCCTAAATTTTCCTAATTTATTTCATCTCATTGAGAATTATTTAATGAAGCTTAAGAAATGGAAATAATTTATTTAAAATATCTGGCAGTTAACATTCAGTGGTCAGGGTTGAGAGTCCTCTGGACCCCTGGGTTCTACTCGAGTCTGTATGGGTTGTGGATGCAGCAAACCTTCACTTGAATTTTTTTTGTTTGTTTCATATTCACTTTCTCAAGACTTTGCCCATTTGTCTCCTTTAGCTCTTTGTGATCTTATCTTTCAAATAAGTTTGTTGGCTTTTTTTTTTAAATAAAACATTACCAGTTTAACTTCCTTGATTTTGGTGTTTGCTGATGACAGTGAAGAGAAGCTGACTCACCTTGCCTCAGCAGGGAGTATTTCCTTTGAAATTCTATAAGAATTTCATAAATCCAACTATGATTAGAAAAATATCACTGAGCTACAGCGTTGATCCATCTGTTGTGAACATACGGGCTATACAAGCTACAAGGACAAAGAAACAACGCATATAATGGAAAAGTTGTGATGTAATAATGACAAAAACTGCGTGACATAGGAATTGTAGTCAAGCAATATAATTCTTATTTTTGATTCATGTCTTCCGTGATCATTTGATCTGCTGGCACCTACCGCTGTCGTGATGTAGCCTATTTCTGTCCGCAGCAGATGTCTGCCATCTATTATGGAGCTCTTCTGCCCCCATCAGATGTTCAGTAGCACACTGTACAAGGCTGCCTCGAGTGCCTCCCTCCTGCCCTGTCGCCCAGACATTCGTCTCTACCGCTGTGGTTGGTGCTGCTCTTGTAGCAGAAATTCCTGCTCTGCTTTCCCTTTTTTCTTTATTTTCCTCCCATGTTCAGATTTCTGTGATTTAGAAAAAGTAATGGACATGTTGTTCTCTTTTAATGACTTTGTTGTTGCACTATGGTACATTGAAATTAGTGGCAATGCATTCTGTTAGTAAGACAGCATCCTGTTGCTACTACATAATGCTTAGCAGTGTCTGTGGTTATTAAATCTAAAATTTGCCTGTGACTGCAGAAGATTTTGCTACATGTAGATGTAGAAAGTCAGCAGACTTGGCTTGCTGAGAAATTAGCATTCAGTTATATTCTGTTAGAGGCTTGTAAAAGCCTTTGCGGGCTGCTGTAAAATTGTCAGTGCTTCTTATTGGAACAGCAGGAGCTTTACCAGTTGCAAATGTATTTGTGAAGCATGGATGAGCAGGAGCCCTCGTGCTTCAGTTTACTACTGAAGCTTAAGACCTGTTAAACACGTCCAGACTATTTCCATATCTTCGTTTTTTTGTGGAGTGAAGCCCTGAGCTTCATCCTTCTGTGCGAGGTGAGGCTGCACGGTAATTTAGTTTATGCTTGACTCTGCCTACGTAAATGCTGTTCTGAGCTTGCATAATGTTTGAGATTTATTTGCTTGCTCGGTTGGTCCTGCTGGAAACGTTACATTTGCTTTTTAACAGCAGGTGCTGTTTCTGAGATACAGTTTGGAGAAAGGCAAAAAACCTCCTTATCAGCATGGCCATGTTGATGAGGTAAGTAGCAAAAGTGGAAAAAGAAATTTTGTAAGTAAATTTCCTGGTGTACTTAGAAACTCAGGCCACGCTAGCACGGGGCAGCTGTGAAAGGCCAGGACTCCTCAGACCAGGAAAGACCTGAAGCAGATCTTGGAACCTGTGTTCTCCAACCTGCTCTTCGGAGTCCCCTTGTGGGGAAGAAGTTTCTCATGCCTGCCTAATGTGCACAAGTACTGTGTGCAAGCTCGTACCAGGAAAAGAGGCTAAACAGATACAGTACTGATTATTTTCTGGTCTCATCTCTACTCTGTCTTTGATGGTTTAAATTTCTGAAAGCCCTCATCTACTACCATGCTCCTATTCTATCAGCATTTTTTTTCCTTTTTTTTTTTTTTAATGGTGTCTTTGTTCCAACTAAATGAGCCAGACTGAAGTCTTCTTCACGTGCTGGGCACAATTTTATAATTTATATTGCATTTTTAAAAATACCTACAGTCAATGACTGTCTTTCACTCCTGATCCAGAGTTTCTGGCGTGCCTAATTTCTCATTAGGCTTCATTCTTCCTTTTCCAGGAGCTTCTTCTCTCTCCAGCCTGCTTATTTCATGTGACAGGGTCAGTTTTCAGCTGTCTCCTTATTAGATACACCTACACTTTCCTTTTCATGCTTATAACCCCATCACATCCCCCACACACTGCCAGGAAGCTTACGAGGTTAATCTCCTCAAAATATTGTATCATTAACCCAAGAGGGTTTTTTGTTTGGTTAGTTTGAATTTGTTTTTCTCCCCTCCCCATGTTTTACGTGTGGATGCTGCAAAGTTTTGGAGTCAAGAGTCTTTATTTCTTGTTTGTTCTGCAAAGCCCCTGGAACAAGGTTGGGACTCAGTGAGGTAGCGAGTTCCCTGGGTAATGGGGTCAGACTGAAGTGTTCAGTGCGTTGTCACTGCTGCTTACAAAGGCAATAGAGCTGCCTGCTTAGTGTGTTGGTGTAATTTAGAAGAGGTTCTCATACCATACAAACAAAAGCATAGTAAAATCTCTTCTGTCTCTTTACAGCACTAGATTATGTGAAGAACAGGGTTAGGTCGGGGGCAGTTGTCAGAGTTAATCAAGGAGTGGGATAGTCCCTTTCAGGTAAATGTCGAGAACTGTGGTAGTATTTTAACTTTGCTTGTAAATAGGTTGATGTTGTAAGCATTAACTCATGTTTGTATGGTTCTCCAAAATAATTAATGAGTACTGGATGAGCCTAATTCTGTGTTGTGCTGAGATCCTCTGCTCCCAGTGGGAATTAAGGACACTGAGTACTTTGTGGCGTAAGGGAGAGTAAATTCTTAATAATCCTCTGCACACAAAATATTTTTAGTTCACAGTATTGTTCGGTTCTCTGTTCTCTCAATTTCTTGTTGAAATAGAAGGGCAAAATGTTATCCCAAAACACAGATTGGATTTGTTCTAACACCTCACTTACTTACATTTGCATGTGTAATAATCCTGCTGCATGTTGTCATGCTTTGTATAGAAACGAAGAAATGAGATTGTCGTAGGTGGAAAACAATGTAATCATTGAAGTCTTACCGAGATACTTCACTTGGTGTTGTATTTCAAGCAGTCTTAATGCATGGATCTCACTTTGGTTTACTGTACTTTCAGAGCTTTTGGTGGGGTAATGAGTTACATGTGAAGACATGGACAAACAGAACAATACTCAAGTTCCAGAGATACAAAAGTAGCGATACTTTGGTGAGAAATTGTGTCCGTATTAACTTTAATCAGTTAATTAATAACTTATTAATCAGTGCCATGAAGGTAATGACAATACCCAACCACTGCATTGCATTGCAACCGATGCCTCTGCAGTTAGTTCTGGTGATGGTTACCTGAAGGCTGATGTTTGCTTTCATAAAGAGACGAGGATTTCTGAATGATGTCCTGTTCCCTTCCCCGCTGGCAGGAAAATGTGTGGGAATGAACAATCAACAATAAAGGCAAGTGTTACCCTGAAGTCTTACCGTAATTTTAGTAGAAATAAAAATGCTTCAGGCACTTTCAGGCAATAACTATGCCTGCGGTTCTGAGTGGCCACCTTACAGAACGTGCAGTGCAATGACCTGAGTAGGTCTTTCCTTCGGGACAGGGGAAGAGTGCTTGATGCATCCATTTCACCTGCCTCCCTGCCCCCCCACCCATGGTCAGTTGTTATAGCCTCCTGTTTGACATTTGAAACGTTATTGGCATGTGGTATCTGGATAATAAATATACTTTAACCAGTCATTTTCCTTAGTTTAGATGAGCAATGTGCAGAGCAGAAGCGTGGCAAACAGCCAGTAGGTGATCAAAAAGGTAACAATGGGATATGGGAGGAATAAAGTCGGGAGTGGCATTCCTCAGGGGTTGGTATTGGGACCAGTGCTGTTTAACATCTTTGTTGGCGACGTGGATGGTGGGAGTGAGCGCATCAAGCTGTGTGGTGTGCTAAACATGCTGGAGGGAAGGGGTGCCATCCCGAGGGACCTTGACAGGCTTGAGGGGTGGGCCCATGTGAACCTCATTAAGTTCAACAAAGCCAAACCAGGGTCCTGCACGTGGGTCGGAGCAATCCCAAGCACAAATACAGGCTGGGTGGAGAATGGAATGAGAGCAGCCCTGAGGAGAAGGACATGGGGCTGTTGGTTGATGAGAAGCTCAACATGACCTGGCAATGTGCGCTTGCAGCCCAGAAAGCCAATCGTGTCCTGGGCTGCATCGAAGAAGTATGACCAGCAGGTGGAGGGAGGTGATTCTACCCCTCTACTCCACTCTCTTGAGACCCCATCTGCAGTGCTGCTTTCAGCTCTGGGGCCCCCAACATAAGCAGGACATGGACCTGTTGGAGCAAGTCCAGAGGAGGGCCCCGAAGATGATCAGAGGGCTGGAGCACCTCTCCTATGAAGACAGGCTGAGAGTTGGAGTTGTTCAGCCTGGAGACCTTCTAGCAGCCTTCCAGTACCTGAAGGGGGCCTACAAGAGAGCTGGAGAGGGACTTTTTACATGGGCATGTAGTGATAGTACAAGGGGTAATGGCTTTAAACTGAAAGAGGGTAGATTTAGATTAGATATAAGGAAGAAATTCCTCACTATGAGGGTAGTGAGCTACTGGAACAGGTTGCCCAGAGAAGTTGAGGATGCCTCATCCCTGGCAGTGTTCAAGGCCAGGTTGGATGGGGCTTTGAGCAACCTGGTCTAGTGGAAGGTGTCCCTGACCATGGCGGGGGGGTTAGAACTAGATGATCTTTAAGGTCCCTTCCAACCCAAACCATTCTATCATTCTATGATTACCTTAAAGAAACAAAACCATTAAGAGTGTTTAAAATACCGAATGGAAAAATGTAGGAAATCACTCTCTTTAATTGAAAGACGTGTAAAAGACCTGTCCACTTCTATTAGAAGGACTGGCATTTGTATAGACTTCCACACTGGAATAGTGAAGCCTTTTGACATTGTTAGGGTTTTATGGAAAAAATACAAAATCGATTTTACTGAAATAGAAATCATTACAAATGTGCAACACCTTGGGTTTTTTACCACTGAGATCCTTATATGGTTTGCTGTCATCTGGACTTAAATGCCAAGCATTGGTGTTAGAGCAAGGTGGTAGTGAGGTCAGTTCATTCAGGGTTTCTGTACAGTGAATTGTTTTGGAATATTTGGTGGAAGCTGTTGACTGACACTTTCTCGTATCACTAAGAAGGCAGACCAACCTGAATTTATTTAGTATCAAATTGTTTAGTGGATTTGCAGCTTTTTGCCTTCATAGGCCGAAACATTTCCAGGTTGCCGTTTGCTTGCCTCAGGGTGACAGGCATGATAGGAAAAAAGATTTGCTGTCCTGCAGCGAGACCCCTGTAGGGCAGCTGTCCAAGGCACCACTCACTTCACTTCTGTGTCCTGGTGGGACTTCCTCTGTCCTCATCCCCTTTCCAGTTTTGATGATCAGTTTTCATAAATACTTCAAATATCTTTGGATTTTGGTTAAATCTATATTCTGTTACTGTCCACACTTTAAAAAATTACTACATATGCTTCTGGAATAAGTTTCCAGTCTTTAGTTTGCAGACTCCTCAATATTTTCTGGTGATTATGTTGACCCCATAAGTATCAAAAACCTACTAACAGTAAGCTTGCTTTTTTCTTAGATACTTCTAATGACTCTTTTCAAGTAGACACACTGGACTACAAACTACATATTAACATAAACAAGGTAGCATATTCAACTGTGCCACCCTTTCAGTATATATAGCAGAGTTGTGGAAGAATGAACACTTTCCTTCCAACTGTAAATAGTGTTTTATAGCAGTAATTTATTTGCCAGAAACATTTTTCATAAATTCTTTTGTCCTAAGCACCATGCAACACACCTGGGACAACCACCTGTGAAAAAACAAAAAATGAATTTTTTTTATAACATTAAAACTGTGGAAAGTCTGCTGTGGCTATAAACAATGTCTTAGATCTATAAAAGATCACTTAGGCTTTAACCCATTTCCCGAAAGAACAAGCAATCTTCTTAGTATCATTCTGTAGCGTTTGCTCTCCTATTCAACTTAGGTAGGTGGTAAACATTTTTGAAATTTTTTCATAACTGATCCTGAGTAAAACATTTTGTAGCTTTGGCCATAAAGGACTACTTTTATATTGAAAATAGTATTTGTCTTATAAATAGATCTGGTTAGTCACAAGCCCTTCTGGAAATAATATATATGATTTTACTTCTAGTACCTGCAGCTGAGTCATGTTAAAACAGCACTAATCTTGCAGAGTTACTGTAAAGGGAGAGCTTTTACTCATTTGGGAGGGTAAAGTAGGAGTTACTTGTATCCTGACAGCAAGGCATACAAGAACCTGGATGGATTGGTGTTCGAGGAGCATTTCAGGACAACAGTAATTTATTCTTTCTTAAAACTGGTGCTGCAAACACCTGGAGCTACAGATCTGGGCTTCCAGCAAGTCTGAATGGACAGCTGCGTGTGACTAGTGCAGCCCCAGCCCTCGTGACAGCGAACACTGTTCTCCTCCCCCAGCAGAAAAGTGCAACCCGATGTTGATGCTTTGTGTGGGGATAGGGTTGCGTTGTTTGCATCTTGCAACAAGATAAGATACTGGCAGGTCGCTGTACTGGCTTAACTGCAGATTGGGATAGGTCAGGAGTAGGCTGAGGATTGTTTCGCAAGCTAGAAATCAATCTTCAATTGCTTAATTGCTCTGAAAGACCATGCTGTACCAGGCGCTGCTTTTCCCTGACTGGTAACAGTAACCTTTGTGAAGCACAAGAGTGGCATTAGGCTCAAAGTCTTGTTTATGGACAAAGAGGATGCATATTAGATATAAAGAGAGCCAAGAAGTTAATGTTAGTATAATTGAAATCTTAAGGGTCTAATCATTATTAGTCCAGATCTAATTGTTACAGAAAAATAAAAAAAAAGTAATAATGCTGTTAAAATCATTACACACAGTTCATTACACTTCTTAGTTCATAACCCCTTTCTTCGGGTTATGCTCACCCTTTCATTGCTCCTCTGTGTCCTACAGTTGGTGGTTTCATTCTGGTCAGGGTAGAGGTGTGTGGGTATTACAGCAGGTTGTCAGCAGCTGGAGTCCTTCACTGGTAGGAATTCAGTGTTCAGGTTGATGGTTTCTTCTTCCTCACCCTAGGATGTTCTTGGGGTATTTTTTAATGTGTTTGCAAATACATGTTCTTTCTCTTTCTTTATTGCTCTGCAGCTCCATGTGCATCCAAACTTACTATGTATGGTGCATTTTTTGTATATCACATACTGTTTCTTTGTTCCACCCCCCCAACCAGCTTTCTGCACCTCAACATCTACATTTCTTTAACTGACCATTGGCAAGTTGTTTGTAGCTGAGGTTTCCAGTGTCGAGTCTGTGCCCCATCTTTTATCAACCCCTGCCTGCCCTCCTGTGTCGCATCCTACATCTCCACTTGTCACGGTCTCTCCCGTTGTGACACAGGCCTGTATTTCATTGCACTACATCAGTACTATGGAGCTATAAGTATCTCGTTCCATGTAGAAAAACCTCTTGCTACTGCTATCTATATAAAACTATGGTTGTACCTCATGATGATAAACACAAATGAAGCAGATTAGCCAGAGACACCTGGTCAGTTGTGGAAATTGCTTTCACAGCTAAACTGGATGAAACAAAGCTGCAAGCGGGTCAAGAAAGAGTTCTGACAGAGCAAGCCTCGGTCCTGAGGCGTTGCACACTCAGCACGAGGCCTGCAGCATGTTACTGGCGATGGCAATACTGTGTTACAAGGCTACTCAGTGGGAGCTCTAAAAAGCTCTAAAACTCTCTATTTTTTTGTTTAACTGTTAATTATCTGAATACTGCTTACATTAAGAAAGAAAATAAAGGTTAGTAAGACTTCATATAATATTTACTGTTGCTGCAGTGCATAGTTTAATCCAGTCCCAGACAATGTATTATTCCTTGGATTATCATATAATTTAAACTTCATCTCAGAGGAACCAAAAATTCTAGAAATCTGTTAATACATTTATACATACCCATACAAGTGTATGAGTGTTATCTATGGTGGTTGTCTTTAATTTTTGGAAAGTGGCAGCTATTTCTAGTTTTCTTCATTTTTTTTTTCTTCATTTTTTTTTTCTTTATTTTTTTTTTTTTTTTTTTTTTTTTTTTTTTTTTTTTTTTTTTTTTTTTTTTTTTCTTTTTTTTTTTCTTCATTTTTTTTTTCTTCATTTTTTTTTCTTCATTTTTTTTTCTTCATTTTTTTTTCTTCATTTTTTTTTTCTTCATTATTTTTTTTCTTCATTATTTTTTTTCTTCATTATTTTTTTCTTCATTATTTTTTTCTTCATTATTTTTTTTCTTCATTATTTTTTTCTTCATTATTTTTTTCTTCTCTTTCAGAATTCAGTTCCGTGGAGGAGAACAGTAGAGCATCTGAGAGTTTTAAAGATTCCTTTCAAACCTGTTTTTTTGCGACTTTTCTTCTGAGCATACTTTTAACTTTGAAGTTTTCCAATCCAACTGTTTTTCTTCTCTCATTTTCAACTTGCAGTACTTTTCTGTTTCTGATCTTGGAAAGATAATTTTTTTCAACTGAGAATTGTAGGCATGATTCTTCTGCACAGTTCTTTTTCCAAAGGCCCACAGACACTCTAAGGTCAGGGAGACTTTCCTTCCCCCAGTGCTCTAGAAGCCTGCATCCACAGGTATCAGGGAAGCTCCTTGTACTTGACAGGTCAGGGCACAAAAATAAGGAAAAGTAGTGCCCTCTGCAAAGGACTTTTATACATCCGGAAATCTAGTAGCACTGTAATTACAGATTTTGATAAATATGTATATTTTAGTGTAGTTTCATGGGTTTCTTTGAGTCAGAACAGGCCCTTGTGACTGACAGACAGTGAAACATATTAACTTTCCATAATAAGCTTGCTGATATTTTCTTGAGCAAGTGTGCGATTTGGTCATTTGAGGATTATGTCCTTACTCTGAATACCTATTCTTATCTCAAGTTACTGTTTTTTACTCTACAGGTAACAGTTGTTTTGCTGGTAGGGACTAAAATGACAGCAAGGCTCAAGAATGCAGTGCTGTAGATTGAAATCCCTTTGCAAGCCTGTAGGTTTCACTGGTTAGATTCAGCGTGGTGAACACCTTTTTCTGCCCAAGCTACTTTGTCTTCCAGAGTAACAGGGAGACACTGTTTATGATATAATTACCTGACACTGTCCAAAGCTTTTCCTGCAGTATTATGTATTGATGAATAATAATAAATGCTGTAGAATGGGAAGAATTATTCATTATGGTTAAGGGAGCATCAGTAGATACCAGCAGATGTGGAATTAAGAGAATATTTTCAGATGCCACTACACGAAATGGACCATGAAAATAGAAAATATAATGTAGGTGAACAATCCACACTGGCTAGGAAGTAGATAGAATGACTTAATAGGCATTATGCATCTTCAAGTTCCCTGTAATATGATACTGTGTTTTTTAGCTGAGAACATATGCTATTTGTGGTTACCTCTTTCTCCACAAATGGCTGGTTACTTGGTTGCTCAATTGCAAAGCTGAAAATTCAAATTTCTGTAGGCAGTGCTGTTAAAATTCAGCCATAGTCTTTTGCTGACATCGTTCAAGTCGTGATAAAGCAAGCTATGGAGACACGTATATGCTATAACTGGTAGCAGAGCTACTGGACATGTGAAACCAATATTTTTGACAGGTTCACATCTTCCAGATTACAATACCATCCAAGATCATCCCCAAATCTCCCTTAGGATGGGAGTCAATTTCAATAAAACAGTGATTCAATCAATTAGGAGATGCTCTGAACCAACTTTATCCACATTAACGCTGGTGATGTCACCAAAGTTAAAGATAACGCTTTGTTTTCCTGTTGTTCACGGTAGCAACACTGTATATGATAGTTATTGCGCTAATATCAAATTCCGTGGCAACTCAAAAACATTTAAAGTAATTTCTAATTGTAGGATTGACTGCAATATATATCTATCTTATTTATAGTCATTTTTGCAAAGTTGTCATGAGTGCTTTCTGAAGCTTCCTGAAACTGCTGTTCTGCAGTAATTCTAACCATTGTTTAGGTAGAAATTAATGTTAAAATAATAAAACTTGGCATTTCCCTTGCAGTAGCCCTTATACCTCCATTTGATATTTTTCGAATGAAAAAGCAGGTGTCGGAGAGGAGAGGTATCGGTGGTATCGTAACATTTCTGCCAGGGCACTCATAGCAAGTAGGGCTTGTGGCATCACTGTTTGTGTTTATATGCCCTGTGCAGTTTGCAGCCAGAGATCCTGAACAAAAGAGCTGACTTAATCTCTTGGTCCTATGGTGTGCAGGAAGGAAGGAGATTTTACTGGGGTACGTTCAAATATTTTACAAAGATGGGAAGGCTATGACTTTACTGATGAGAAGTGGAGAGTTGCCGTATTTGATTAGCAAACTAATCAAACTTGATGCTAGCCAAGAACAGAAATACGGTCCCTGGTAAAACATTTTCTTTTAGCTTGAAGTAATTTTTACTTCGTTTAAAAAAAATATATCAAAGCAGTGCTATGTACATGTCCCACTTTCTGCCAGCATTGAATGTATGCAGGACAGATGAGTCTTACCCGAGGTAAGACAGCTTAAAATAAAGTGGGCAAGGAAGCCTGAACTAGCAGCGTTTGGTACTTGGAGTGAAGCAAAGACAGGCTGATGGCAGCAGCAGCCCCTAATGGCCTGGAAGTCAAGACACTGTAAGAGTAAGGGAAGTCGGTTTCTATTTGCCGCTCTATCATTAACTTGTGAACTTGGTTATTTCTGTGTCGCTGTTTGAGACTTTCTTAGATGGGGATGACATCTTTTACATATGAGAGTGTTTTGGTGATCCTTGAATGTGAAGGGCTTTGATAGCAAAAGGTACTTGAGGTGTTTTGGTGGAGGTGCAGTGGTTCCTGACAGCACCTCGGTGCCTTTCCCCTTTGTGCGGGATGGGCGTCCCCCATCACCCCACGGCTCACACGACGGTGCCGTCTCGAAAGATCTCTGCGAGGTGCCGTCCGTTTCCGTGCAGAGCGTTTTCACGGCAGCAGCACTTCAGTCAACAGAGGGAGCTGTGACTGTTAGGAAAACGGACGCGGAAACCATTCACTTGATCAGTCCTGAAAATGGAGCGGTTGGAGATACCGCTTATTGTCCATGCAGTGGTTGAGAGAGAGAATTATCTTAACACAGCAACGAAATCAAATGTTTTCTGGAAAATACAAGTGATTATGAAAGTAGTTTAATTTAAATAACCCAGAAGAAAAATATTTAAACACTTTTCTTGAATCTATTTTTGTTTTCCTAAAGCAGCTTACACCCTGTCATATGCCGAAAACTGTAGGCTTATAGTAACAAATTTAGAACTTAGAGGTATCTTTAAAAATACTGTATTTCATTTTGAAATAGATATAAAATAAACTGAAAGAGTTGATCCTGAGAATGTGTATGCCTGAATACATTAAATTTTTATCTTCCAAACTTTCTGCAATAAGTTGGTTACTCCAACAGGTCCCTCTGTAAGAGGTTATCAGTAAAACATCTACCTATTAATTTAAATTTATAACGTATTGATGTGACTTTCTCATATATATATTTCTGGTATCCTTATACTATACTAAAAAAAAATTTTCGAAAACTGCTGAAAACTGTGAGTTTGATGTATAAGTAAAAAGCTGTAGAAGATCTCAACGAGAGGGATATTAAAACAAAAAATTCAATTCTTACTGAGCATTTTTAAAAGAAAAGTGTTTACAAGATATTTTGTACTAAATATAAATTCTAATTGTGTTTTGTGTTCTTATGAAAGGATATCAGGCAGAGGCACTAGTTCTTTAGGTCAAGTTCATTTAAAATTTGAAAGTAAAATTTGGTGGCCTTTACTAAATTCTGAATTTTCTCCATCCTGGATGTGGTAACAAAATAAATAGATTTTCTTGTTTGGAGAACAGGCTTAGGATTTGGGAGAGGGACTGTGTAGAAATAAGAATTGTATATGGTAAGCTGCTGTTTTCACGGAAAGCATCAGTGAATTTCCAACACTGCTGAATTACTTTTTTAGACTTATCTCCAAGATCATAGTAGTGTCCCCTCTGAAATGCTTTAGACATTATGAACAGGACAGTATCGGCTGCTACCGGGGATGTGTGCCACTGGCCCCTCACAAGCCATGCAGACCAGGAAGGGTCGAGCTGTGTGTAAAGCGTCGCGGGTGCTGCAGGCCCTGTCTCTTAAGTGTGCCTGTGTTTGAAGTTGGGCACGTAGGTTCTGACAGGTGGTTCTGCTGAACGTCCTCCATGGGAGGAAGAGACCTCTTGCTCCTGAAGCAGTGCAGCGAAGAGGAGTGTGGAGGAAGGACAGGTGGCTGTTTGAGTTGTGGACAACTCTTCCCACCTGGGGAATGTGAGTGCCTGGCTTTCGTTTGGCTGTGGGTTGTAGAGGGCAGTGAATTAGCTCTGGGAAAGCCAGTGACAAAACTGTCGGTGAACGGGGGGTTGCTCCTGGCATTGCATCATGCTTGATCAAACCATTGAGTCTGGGCGATTGCTGTTCTTTTTCAAGAAATAGTATTATGATTGATGCATGGTATGGATGCCTGAGCAGATTTGTTTAACTTGTAAAAATTGTAACCAAAGCTTTTTTTAAGAAAAAGTGGCAATGCACGCAAAGCCAGAGGGGCCGATGTGTGCAGGAGACTGTTGGGCATTGTGTTGCCATCGGGAAGAGCCAGTGTACGGCACAGCCCTGCGCTGCATAAGGCTGATTTGCACAGAGCCTCCTCAGAGCCCTCTGAAAGGATCTGAATGTGCCAACTCCATATACAGAAGCAGCATTTGATCACTTAAGTGTATCAGCATTTGGTCACTTTAGTGCGTTTTCTCAATCTGACTGAAATCTCTCTGTTTTTATAAGTTTTAAAAATCTCAAATTGCTAAATGCTTGCTGGATAAGATTGTCTTGACTGCTCCTTGTAATTGAGAGTCACATGTTTTCTGCAGACAGGCAGAAGTGTTCATGCTGCTGACCCGGCCAAGGGTTGGTTTGGTTTTTTCACATTCTCCTTACCTAAGTTCCGCTTGCGGTGTTTTTATCACAAGAGGAGCAAATTGAGTTTTTGGCCTAACTGTGTATGGGTGGGTGCTCTGAATAGAACAACAGGGGCATTTCACCGCGGAGGTGGCTGCACTTTGCAGTGTGTGGATCGATTCACATAAAAGCGATGTGACTGTGAAGTATTAGCTGGCAGCAGTTTCTCTTGTAATCCTGTTGCCTGTGGAATGTGCCATTCATTTGGTTACAAGCCTTGCCTGTGCGTGGGGGGATGAGTTCCCCAGAACTGCAGACATACAGTGGGGTAATTCCAAACCAGTAGCACCAAGAGGAGCCTCCCATTAAGTTAAGGCAGTGCTGCAGTCAGGGTCCCTGCCTTTGTTTCTGCTAGGATTGGTTACACAGCACATGCTTGCTCTTACGCTCCTTTTGGCTAGACTTGTTGGCAAAGCTTTTAATAGGGCCCTAAATTCTCCTGCAAGCATTTTGGACTTGTGTAAACTAGGAGAAGAGAGTACACCCTCTTGCACAAACAATTGCATTGTCTTTGTTTAACATTGCAGTGCTGCTACTAAAAATGTACTGTTTCAGCAGTAAACTAAGCAGATGATTGTAACACACCTCCCCCGATTTATTTAAAAGAAAAAAAAAAGGGGGGGGGGGAGGTCAGGGAGAAAATTTTTATTTCTTCAGGATAAGGCTTTTTGAAGTTTTAAAACCATAAAGACAATACCTTGGGTGGAAATAGATTAAAACTATGGAAGTCTCATGTGTGGATATTATGTTGATAAGTGACACTGGAGTGTCTGTACACATAGCATAAATATAAAATATTTCCTGATTTTTTTCCACCCTTCCTTCCCTTTAATTTACACAACATATTGTTGGTTGTTTATAACCACATTTTATGCTGGTTTGTTATTTCATTACTTTTACTTTTCAATATTTGCTAAATATTCAGATGTAATTGATTGTCTATATGCTACACATTTATTTATGCTTATACATCTGTATATAATTTAATGCCATTGCCTCTAGGAATTCTGATGCAGTAAGCTGTTTAGAATATCTCTTCAGAAGTTTGGTATGTCCAAATCTTCCCCGACTTCCTTAGTCTGTGGCTTTAGAAGTACTATACATTATAGGCAGCTTTGGAAGTGTTAGCACGATGAGAGATTATTTTGAAAGGTTAAAGTGTTTTATATTCCTGAATAGAGAGACAAGAATTCACCAATTAATCTATTACAAAAGAATGAAATGCTGTAGGAAGGTAATACTAGGAAAAAAGGAGTTATGATAGCCCAGTGAAAGGGGACTAAGGAAAAAAGATGCATATGTGTCTACATAGGAGCCATTCATTAACTATGCAGATCATAAAAACCAGTTCGGAAATGCTGAGTGTGAGGCCTCGGCTACAGAGGCAAAGGAGAATGTTGCTGTCATCAGTTTTGCTATCTACCAGTTCCATCTCAGTCTGCTGTGGATTAAATTTCAGCCAGCCGACTCCTTTCCCTTATCTATATCTCTGTCTCGCCCAAACTCTGAGTAAGCCATGCGGCCTGATGGGGAAGAGAGATCTGGGTGTCCATGAGCGAACTGAGGCACTGTGTGTCTGAAGCATTGGACAGAGGAGAGTCCTTGGGACTTTTGGCACCGAGCCTTGAGGGTGGGAGGGTCCTTACCCAGAGCCGCCTGTATGTGCTGTCAGACACTGTGGAAACAGGAACGTTTAGATGCGGCAGATAAAATGGCAGGACGGACCAGCCTTCCCTGGCTGCCCGTGTTCCAGCGTTTTGTTCTGACGCGGTCGTGGAGGGAGTTTGTCTCCCACGCTGCATTACTGACTGTTTGACTGCGCTTCCTTCACGAGCCGTCTGACTGGTCATTTTCCCAAATGAAAATCAGAAATCCTAGGTGTATCTTTGAACACACAAAAAAGACCAGGGGATGATGGAGAGAGTTCTTTGGAGAAGCTATTTTCAGCCCCAGGAGGATGTTGTCACGGGAATGCTGACAAGCCTGATGGTCTCAACAGCAGTGTGTGGCAGCTTTCCAGACATGGAGACTGTTCAACATGGTGTAGATTTCCTGCAGTAGGAATTGAATGGTGTGCACAAGGCTTCTGAATATAGTCAAGCTACAGAACAAGAAGTACTGACCCAGTTGAGAGAGGAGAATGATGGAGCTGGTAGATGGAGAATCCCCTGAGCATCTGGTATGTGCTCCGACAGCATGAGGAGGTTTTTCTAGTGTCTCAGTCCCATCGGTTTCCTTTGCTGTCAGCTCTACACAGTCATTGTAAAATTGAGGCCTGGTAAGTGGGTAATGTACTATGTATGTATTTTCAAGAAAAGTGATCATTTTGAAAGGAGTCCAAGTTCTGGCAGGGAACACTTCCTCTGCACAGAACACATTTCTGCATTTTGAAACCTCTGAGTTACCACTGACAGGGCAGAATGCTACCAAATAATGCTCTCACATCACAGCTGGCGTTTTCAGTGCTGAAGTATGCATCTATAGATGTTACTTTTGGATGACAGTTATAACATAAACACCTCTGTTTAATCTTTTTGTAACTTTCCTATCAAGTTCTATTTAGAGAACCGTACTGACCCTTCTCATAACCCTTCATGGCCCAACTGCAAATGTCTCTTCCATCTCTAGGCTCCCAGTCATTTGATTACTTTAAAAATAGGCTAAGAACATTTTTCCTTAATAAGGCAAATATTCTGGCCTAAGTCACCTACATTTTTCTCCAAGACTATGCAACCATGCATGGCAGTGAAGTGTACTTTCCCAGTACGTACCATAGAGAGTAATTTTGTATGGAGTCAGTGCACAACTGACTTCTAACAGCCGGGTGCACACCACAGCATACCATGGGATCGGGGTCCCTTGATTTGTTGTAGCTGGAGCATGCCATGGGATCCCTTCGGCCATTGCGCCAGGGCTTCCTTCCCATTGAAACGAAGGTCTGAGGAGAGTGCTGGTGAGCAGTGGAGCGCTGGATAATCCAGCCTTGCCCTGATACGGAGTCAAAACTCAGCTGGGACATGCTCTGGCCCCAAGAGTTGGGAGCTGTTCCTGATTCCAGTAGTTTTGCTCGTAGACTAGAGTTATTTGGAAAATATTTTCCTGTGTAGGTAAGTCTGAAGGGATCAATGCTATAGCCATTTAAATGTCATGCAAAAAGGAGCCCTTCCTTTTGGATTCATGTTGCAATTCTGTGTTTGAGTTGTATTGTAAAAATTGTATGGGATATATGACTTCTCAGAATGAATGCTGAGGATGCAGACAAATGTTATTCAGGTATGTGGGCCCCAAGTCATTTAATTGTGGATGGATAAATTAGCAGAAAGGAAACAAAAGCATGTAGTTCTGGAGGTATTTGATATCAAACCAGACATTTCCTGACTTCAGCAGCTGTTCTGAAGCAGCTGGAACCTACTTTGCAGTGTAGGGTGCATCTTCAGTCTTGAGTTGGACGTACAGTTAAGTTCAGGTTTTGCACGTTTGCCTTCCCTGTAAGCCCAAACATATACTGAGAGTTAAGTATGTGGCACTGCTCAGGATGTTGTGTTCTGCTTTCGCTCAGATGAGCAATCTCCCTATCTTGCTGTGAGCATACAGGCCAAGTCACTGGTCTGGTGGTAGTCATCCAGTGCTTTTCTGTAGTTTTCCACTATATACCCAGAAAACTTCCAGTAATTTCCTGTGAAAGAATACTACAGTAGAGCTGTTCACTGCAGCGTACGATCCTGAGATAGATGCCATCAAGTCCTAGCTGTATGCAGCGCATGTGATACCCTAGTCAAATGTGAGTGCATTTGCATCACGGGTACTCAGGCTC
Organism: Pelecanoides urinatrix; assembly: GCA_013400755.1. Classification (NCBI taxonomy): domain Eukaryota; kingdom Metazoa; phylum Chordata; class Aves; order Procellariiformes; family Procellariidae; genus Pelecanoides; species Pelecanoides urinatrix. The sequence continues at coordinate 515,804 of VZTQ01001532.1, read as the reverse complement.
TGGTTAGACTAAGTCTTGTCATGCGGACTGAGTCTACAACAGTGATGCAGTCATAAATTTTTTTCAATTTTTTTTTTTCTTGCAATATCAAATCTTTCTAAATTTCCTGCTGCTTTAAAGTTTCAGGATGTGCCCAACATGTGAAAGAAAACACAGCAAATCACTGCCTGATGCACTGATTTTATTTACCTTCTTAAGGCTAAAAATACCCAAACGTTCATTAAAGTAACTTTTTTGTGGCTGAGCGTGAAACATACTGGTTTGCATTGGTTTGCAAAATATGGATTATGGATGTAGTGAGGACAGAGAAATAGCGCAATTACAAGTTAGCACTACATTCACAGAGATTCAGATGGTGGTTGTGGTGGTGGTGGTGGTGCAGAATGCGCTTTCTGGGTTAAGTAATAATAGTCAGTTGTGAGTACTTCTGCCATCCCAAGCAGACTTTTGGATCTAATTTCATGTTCTTTATGAGTTGCATGACAACCCATTTAAGGTTTAAGTTTTACTAGTGAATCAGGCTGTGTAGCTGACACTGAATAACTGCTGCTGTTGTAGATGATTGGAGTAAATGAGCTGAATGCTGTTTGAACAGTAAGCTTTTGTTTAGTTAGATTGGAATATGAAATCTTTCATGGCGGGTGGTTAGCTTAATCTCTGCCATCCATACTGGTGACGTCTTCTTTGGGTGTCCTAAGTCAGATAACATATATAGGGGAGCAGTAATTTATGTGGTTTTAAAACTGTGACATAGAAAAAAAGAATGTAGAAGCAATTAAACAGAGGAAAAGTTTTGATATTCATATGAACTAATTCCTCTGTTTTCTGTAGTGAAAATATTATGGGCAAAGCATGCCTACAACTTTGTCTCCAGCATGAAAGGAATTTATGAATAGCATTTCAAATTCACTGAGGTGTGGTTTCTTTTTAATTTCATTTTGAATAATTGCTTTTGAAAAACTGGAATTGAAGTCTTTATCCATCATGTTAAAATGTCAATCTAGTACTAAAACTCCACAGTGTCTATGGCCAATATTGAGGATACTGGGCAAAAAGAAAGGCACAATGTTTTTTGCACCCTCTGTTGCTAGTGTTTTAGTTTAGACAATGAATTTTTTAGGCTTCTTGTCATTAGGGACTGTCAAACAATACAAAACCAAAAGACTGTAAGGAAGCATGCATTGTACCTCTCATCTCTGTACAGAAGGCAGTGCACCACATTGCAGCCGCAGACTGTTGGTACTGAAAATAAAGCACACGTGCTTTGCCTTTGAACAGAGGAAGGGCTGTATCAGCTGCTGAGATGTGGTAGTGCTCAGTGTCCCTTTGTACTAGAAGGCACCAGCAGTGTGAATGAGAAGAACTAGCTGTTAGAAAGGTGATTGTGCTGCTTAGAGATGTTTTTTCTGGCAGTGTCCAGGACTATACCCGTGTTCACCATTTAACAACTCCAGTGCACCTTTTTATGCCTTGTTGTCTTCCATGCCAGGCAGAACTCAGCTGACAGGGTATTCACCAAACATAAATCACATTAGCCTTGAAACTCAAACTTGCTATTGAACCCTGTATGTAAAGATAAACAGGGACTGAGAGCCATGAAGATCATCTGCATGCAGAACAAATGCACCTGCAAGTCAGTCACTGAATTTTATTAGTATTAACAAAAATCTAAGACAAAGAGAAATGGTGTAGGAGTTGCCTCTAGTATTTTGAAGCCTGTCTGCCGACTTGAGCCTTTTGCATGGCGTGTGATGATTTTTACAAAAGTTTTGTATCTTCTCATGTGGCGACTGAACGGAACACTAACCTTGCTCTTGAACCTTGGTTGCGTGCATTACAGCAGGATATACCCTTCTCCACACAGGAGACTGAAAAATGTATTCGGGGGGGCAAATTTTATGGAAGGGTACTTTGGGATAGGATCTGATGGTCTAAACTCCAAACCCTTTTCTAGTATTCTACTTTAACACAGACACCAAGTGTGGAAACTCAGTATGTCTTTGCTTAAGTCATATGCTATTAAACTACATGGGGTGTGTGTGTAACCACCTCAGGTAGCCCCGTGACCTCATTTCTATTGCTCTTTTCTATTGCTTGCTGCATGGTTGCATCGTCTGTCATATTTAAGTGACAGTCCATTCATGTCAGTGAATGTCTAGCTTACCTGTTGGCAGTGTCTGCAATGATTGCAGTCATTCCAACAATGACCTATATGCCCATACCTTGTGAGATAGATCCTTCTATCACAGGCCATGGAGCTGAATTCAGGCCTTCCCCCGAATTTGCCCATTTTTCCATCTGTAAAATGGGGCTAGTAGGGGCATTTGAGAATTATGGGGCTGAAAGTGACATTTTACTGGAATTCTCAAACGGTTGGCATTTGCAAAGTTTCATGCCTGCTGAATTCAGGATGATGCTTTGAAACCAGCCTCCCCACTTCTTTCAAGCAGAATTGAAGAAAATCTCCATCAATTTTCAGGTGTCTGACTCTCTGGATTGCACCTAAATCCAGATATAATGCATGTGCAATGGCTTGTATGCAGTTTTTTTATTTTGTGTAAGAGGAGGAATGGGGAATGCAGGATATGCTTTTAAACTTATTAAATTTATTTATTTCTTGTATATAAAAAGAAGTAGGAAAGCATTCTTGTTGGCTTTTGTTCCACAGAATTTTATATCTCTTCGAAGTTTTGTTATTTTTTGTTCAAATGTACTTGATGTTTTCACTTTAAGTATTGCCTTACTGCTGTGGTGGATTGTGGTGGGAAAGCTCCTGCCATGAGTACATTCCAGAAAGGCTTGGAGTGAGGCGAGAACTCTGTATGGGAGGGTCATGAGGGTTATTTTGATGTCCAGAGCAGGAGCATGCAGTGGTTTTAAGTTGGAGGAATGGAAAAAAATGAGAGCAGAATGGCAGGCGGGAGGCAATTACAAAAGGGCTTGGAAATAAAATCCTAAGAAGTCCAAAATGAAAATGTTGAGACAGGACTGTGAGAAATTGTCTTATTTCCAGAGATTTCCATCTCCTCATTGTATTTGGGGTTTTCGGTTTCCTTCCTCCTTTTATGAGCATCCCGGCAGATGCCTGAGCCAATTCATTGAGCTCTGGACCTCTGAACAGCACTAACTGGAAATGCATGTGTCCTTGCTGGATTCTTGAAACTCCTTAGAGCATTGCTGCAGATACTGTAGCAAACTAATAGAGTCCTGTAATCCCCTTTTCTGCATGAAGATAGTGTCCATTGCTCACAAATACTGTAAGGGGAGAAAGAACAATTTAAGGATTTAAAAGCCACTCTTGCCAAGAGATTTGAAGAAATGAAAGTGTACCTGACTATTTCACCAGAGATCTTATTGCATTTTTGTGGTGGGAAGAGAGAAATGTTTTCTCCAAGTATTGTCTCGTGATTGCAGCAGGGTGTTCTGTGCTGATTCTCATAGAATGACACTTTACGTGCTGTAATACGCGAAGGCAACTGGAGCGCTGCACAGGGCAGCCGGTGGAGCCTGGCCCAGTCTGTGACATTTTCCTTTGAATCGTGCCTGTACTGTCTTGGAGTTGCAGCTTGTTTCTGCCGCATCCTGCGCTAGCAGCCTTGGGCGGGTTGGAGCCACATCGTTCCACGTGCTGTAAACGCTGCTATAGGGTGATGCTTCAGTTAAACAGCAGGCGGGATAACCCCTGCCGCCAGCCGTGGGCACGGGGAGCGTGACGAGCCGTGCTGCGGTAGCTGTCGGGAAGGCTCTGCCCCTNCCGGCCCTCCCCTCCCCTCCCCGGAGCGCCCCGGACAAGGACGAGTCCCAAGTTTGCGGGCGGGAGGGCCCCCGGCGGTGCCTGCCCGCGGCCCGAGGATGCGCTGCCTCAGCTGATCGCAGCCGGCTGCCGCCGCGCTCCCTCCATGCCCCGCTGCGGACCGCTTTGTCCGAGGACCGAGGCAGACCATGGTCCAGCGCTTCAGCCTCAGGAGGCAGCTCTCTAAGGTGGGTCACGTCTGCAGCCGTCCACCGCGTTGTTAGGTACCGGCAAAACCTCTGCGAGCCCGCGGTGGGCAAGCCTGTGTGGAGGAGGCAGCTCCGTCTTTTGTTCTTGCCTCTTGGAGACACAAAGGGGTTCTGATTGCGGTTGGGGTTTTTGGTGTTTTAAAGCAGAGTGTCTATTAGTAGGTACAGGTTTTGTACCTCTAGCACTGCAATTACCGTGTAGGTTTCTGGGGAGGCTGCCACTGCCTTACTTGGTTTAATCTCAGGACTGAAAGAAGGGGGTGTATGAAAAGGGGGAACAGAACTAACAGTTGTGCCGATATGCGGGTGTCAAGGTGGTTGCCTGTGATGGTTACTTAAACATGTGCTTTACACTGGCTAGAATGTCTTTAGTAGTCGGGAATATGAATTGTCGTAGCGACACACCTGCAAAAACAGGAGGAAAGCTTGCCTTCCTCTCTTTGAAGAGCTCAGCAGCGCTTGCTGTTAATACAGTATTTAAGAACAAAGGAGTTGCTGTGAACAGGTTTTACTGTTTAATAATTACAAGTGTTAGAATTCATTTCAAGAAGCTGCTTTAGAGGAGAGAATAGTTAATCCATGCAGTCTTGTAGTTTTGTCACTGAATCAATCCAATGTATGTAGTTTGAAAAACATCTGGAAAAAAATCAAACCATGAATAAAAGCGAGGAGGCTACATAGTGCACTACAGGTAAGAGCACAGCCCTGTTCGTGCATCTAACCATTCCTGTTGAGCAGACTTGGCTCTGGACATAGGAATTATAGTATTAATTGGACACTTAAATGGCAAGCTGAATTTTTACTTTACATTTATTTCTCCCCCCAGCCCTGTGTGTGTGTGTGTTTGTAAAGGTTTTAAAATGCATTCATCAAAATTTTAAAATGCCGTTATCAGCATTTAAAATAAGTCAGCATTCACATCCTGCAGACTGTCTTGTGGCTCTGCAGTAAGTTGGTATTTTTCTTATTTGTGATTTTTTCAGCAACTTCTCATTTTAAAGAAACTGATATGGCTGTTTCAAGGGGGCGTGAAGAAGTGGAACTTGCATCCTTTAATGGTTTATCTTGTTCCATTACAAGAGCTGTGCCCGCAAGCAGTAGAAGTCTCTACAGGCACTACGGAGCTTAATCGTCCCCTCAAAANGGCAGCCGGTGGAGCCTGGCCCAGTCTGTGACATTTTCCTTTGAATCGTGCCTGTACTGTCTTGGAGTTGCAGCTTGTTTCTGCCGCATCCTGCGCTAGCAGCCTTGGGCGGGTTGGAGCCACATCGTTCCACGTGCTGTAAACGCTGCTATAGGGTGATGCTTCAGTTAAACAGCAGGCGGGATAACCCCTGCCGCCAGCCGTGGGCACGGGGAGCGTGACGAGCCGTGCTGCGGTAGCTGTCGGGAAGGCTCTGCCCCTCGGCGCGGGGCCGGGCCCGGGCCCGCTCCAGCCCGCAGAGCGGTGCGGGGCAGGGCTGGCCGCGGGCAGCGGCAACCCCCAGGCCTCCCTCCCGACGGGGGGCTGTCGGGGGGAGCCCTTCTGTCCCGAACAGGGAGAGGCCGCGCTGTGGAAGGAGCATGGGGGCTGGTGTAGCCCTTCACTGGGGGTACCGGGCCACCCCGGCGTCCTTCCTGCGGGTGCCGGCAGGGCTGCGCCTCGCCGCGGAGGCGCGGCCTTGCTTGCCGGGGTCCGCTCCCCCGGCCGCGGTCCAGCCTTGCCGACACGGGCGGGCCTGCCTCGGGAGCGGCGGGCAGCGCGGGCGCGGGGCGGGGGTCTGGCCCACGGGGCCGGGGGTAGCGTTCGACCGGCTCCCTGCGGCGACGGGCCTTGGCCGNGTGCTTTACACTGGCTAGAATGTCTTTAGTAGTCGGGAATATGAATTGTCGTAGCGACACACCTGCAAAAACAGGAGGAAAGCTTGCCTTCCTCTCTTTGAAGAGCTCAGCAGCGCTTGCTGTTAATACAGTATTTAAGAACAAAGGAGTTGCTGTGAACAGGTTTTACTGTTTAATAATTACAAGTGTTAGAATTCATTTCAAGAAGCTGCTTTAGAGGAGAGAATAGTTAATCCATGCAGTCTTGTAGTTTTGTCACTGAATCAATCCAATGTATGTAGTTTGAAAAACATCTGGAAAAAAATCAAACCATGAATAAAAGCGAGGAGGCTACATAGTGCACTACAGGTAAGAGCACAGCCCTGTTCGTGCATCTAACCATTCCTGTTGAGCAGACTTGGCTCTGGACATAGGAATTATAGTATTAATTGGACACTTAAATGGCAAGCTGAATTTTTACTTTACATTTATTTCTCCCCCCAGCCCTGTGTGTGTGTGTGTTTGTAAAGGTTTTAAAATGCATTCATCAAAATTTTAAAATGCCGTTATCAGCATTTAAAATAAGTCAGCATTCACATCCTGCAGACTGTCTTGTGGCTCTGCAGTAAGTTGGTATTTTTCTTATTTGTGATTTTTTCAGCAACTTCTCATTTTAAAGAAACTGATATGGCTGTTTCAAGGGGGCGTGAAGAAGTGGAACTTGCATCCTTTAATGGTTTATCTTGTTCCATTACAAGAGCTGTGCCCGCAAGCAGTAGAAGTCTCTACAGGCACTACGGAGCTTAATCGTCCCCTCAAAAGAGACTTGATCTAGTTAGTAATGAACTTGGTATCTAAGCTCTGTTTATAAGGGGCAGCCAAAGTAGCTTTAAATGACCTCCTTTGGATAACTCCATTTTAATTCTTGTTTATCAAGGCGGGCAGGGTGATTTGGAAAACTGTTTACACTGATTTTTTTACTATAGGACAACTGTTTCCAATTTGTTTTTCTAGCTTGCTCTCCATTTTTGTGTTGTCTGACACAATTGTGTCTTGCGCTGAATTAGCTCTGGTTGTGTCAAGCCTACTTTAAACAATTTTCTAGCCTTGACAGCTTCTGTAAAAGATGCACAACCTTTACAAGTATGATGAACTGAAGGAAAAAATGAGAGCTTGGTCTGTATTTACCAAAATGATGGTAAAGTTGTATGAAGGAACAATCAAAACGGATTGTGTTTATCTAGTTTTGGATGTAGGATGAGAACCTCATCTCCCTGTCTCCTCACTGCTCTTTAGAATGGGATTGGGAAGTCCCTTTGTGTTTGAGTCTTTGTGGGAAGGCGTAGCAAATAGTGTTATAAAGCACTCTGTCATCTACTGGAGGGAAACCATAGAAAAGACATACAATTTTGCTAATATATTTACCAGCCAAAACATAATGACTGCCAGACTGTATCAAATAAAGGAGTACTTTGTTAATATTTCTTCTTGCAAAAGTCTTGATTCTTTCATGGTTGCTGACTTAGACTTCAAAGTTGGCAAACGTCTATGCAGGACCCGGAGCACCTGCTCGCAGGATGTATTCGCTTCTTGGGTGAAATAGGACATTATTAAATGGTGTGCCTGAGTTATGCAGCTGCAAGGTCAAAATTACAGTTTCTAACCATATTTAATGGTGGAGGCTTCAAATAGAATGTGACTGTGCAGATTTGAGAGCTACAAACTGAAAAATGCTGCCGCCAGTGCGTATAAAACGTGAGCAAAGAAAATGTAGGACTTCATGCAGGAAGGAAAAATACAGCTTTGTCGTACAGGGTTTAGCCTCAAATAGCTGGTTTCCCTTTCCAACATGGCTATTTGCACTGCATGGCTTTGATCAAATCTTTTAAGCTCTCCCAGTCTCTGTCTTCCTTCTATGAATGGGATTAATGCCTTTCTCTTATTTACGTAATGGCTGTCAAATTTTGAAATACTGTGCTAGGGAGAGCTGTATAAGCACTTAACTGTGTACTAACTTATGAAATGTTTGCATTTGATAACCCATTTGTATCAGGAATTTCAGAAAGTTTTACACAGACTTATCTTTAAGTGTTACTTCGTATTTCACATATACCAAGTCACTATTTAGTATTTGTGGGTTACTGCTTGGATTCTGTGTTAGTTTGCCAACTTAAATATCTGTAACTGTTAAAAATTTAAGTCATAAATTATTGCACCTTTACTGTTAAGACTTAAAGGCAAAATATGTGATGGCTTTTGGATTCAACAATGGTTCAACAAACGTCTTCCCCAGGCCAAACTCGGATTGTTCACTTTGTTCCCCACCCTCCCCTCCTTTTTATTCCCTTCCTCCCTGAGTATCCAAAGTGTTTTCCAAGTATTTTGGTTCAAACCAGTCTCTATCTTGTACTGTTTGGAAATCCTTGGAGGACCTACAATTACTGTCACCCAAGACCTCAAGAAGTGCTGTTGCTGCTGTATTATGTTTAGTTGGGGAATTCCCTCACTCTTTGAGTGATAGTACAAAACTGTATCCAGCTTTTACTCAGCTTGACTTTTTCCAGATGTTTTAGCTGGGTTTATAAAAGGAGATAAATTGAACTGTATTTGAGGAATGTTTTCTAAGTTAAAATGCATATTCTTTCTTTGAAAGGTTCTGCTCTCCCAGAAGAGATGCAGGTGAGCCAAATAGTGCTTTCATATACAGCTGAAGTTTTGACTAGAAAAGCCCAGGTTCAATATAAAGAAAGAAGAGGCCTAAAAATGTGTTTTTTGTGAACCATGATGATACTCAGCAAGTTAAATGTTAAAAATTTCGGACTAGACTATTTTGCTCTTAAGTACTACATGGGTTTATTAGCATCTGAACTGTCTCCGTGTTGTCACTGATGTGGATTGAGTTTACTTATGGAAGAGGAACTTCAATGGATTATGCGGAAATAGCCTTGGAATACTTTTACTTGAGCTACAAGAGGCTCCTGCTAGCCTGTCTCAAGGTTATAGTGGGTGAATTTGCTATTGTGCTGATAGCGGTCTGCACTCCTCCTTGTCATTGATATAGGTCAGGTTTCTTCCAGCAGTGCCTCCTTGGCTTCACGCTTCTCTTGCATCACATTTGATCTCAGGCAGATATGACCCAGCACTTGATGTCATACCCCAAGTTATTTGCTCTTCTTCAGCTCTGTTTGTTACCCAGTGTTGATGGATCATCTCCTTTATTCTTTATGCTGCTGACCTTGTATTTCTGTGGGGATAGGGTCATCAATGGGGAGTCTCTATCCACAGACAGAAATTGTTTGGTAAAGATGAATGTAGTATAAAATAACTTTTTTAGCAATCTAAATTTACTATGAACAGATATGGACTAATATATAATATTAAAGCAATTAACTCCTTACGACGGTGCCCCTGTCACCTAAAGACATTCCTGTGCAGAATCGTAATGCTTGGGATTGAAGAACTGTTTGTCTCAGAATAAAAAAAGGTAAGTAATGGTCTTTGCTAAATTCTATGGATTTCCAGAGCCTATTGCTTGAATTCATGGCTATATCCTTTTTTGTGTCTGCCTCTGTCTTGAGGAGAGAAGGTCCCTAAAGAAGCTTGTAATGTGAAATAAAATTACTCTGTCCTTTATCAAGTCAGTAAAACAGTTACCCAGGAAGTTAAAAGTAGAGTGACTTGATACTTCTGAGCTCTGGGGCCAGTTGTTGTGTGGCTGTTTCCCATCTGTCAGTGTTCTATGTGGAAAAAACACATTTCTTGATAAGATCCGCAATTGGAAGTGCTCAGTTCTTATGAATTTTTTCCTATTCGGGATAAGCTCATTTTTACAGCAGCATGTTTTATTGGTAAACCCTTGCCAAACGTTAAGAAATATCAGGCTGTGCTAACCAGTTTATCAGGGCAGAGCTCTCCTAATATTCAATATTCAAAGGAGAATTATGTTTAGCAAAGATATGGTGCTGATTCCACTTCTATAGCTAAAATGGTCAAAAGGTGGATGCTTCTGTCTGTTTGGCCTACCTGATTTTTATGATATATAGCATCAAAAATCCTAGCTATGTTCAGAGTACATCTCTTCACTATTAAAATACATAAGATAGTAGTGCTCATACAGTTCTCAGTAAAACTGTTCATAGAGCTGATATCTAATGTAGTTTGGCTACAGTTACCGGTGGCAGAGAGTGAGAAGAGGTGGGTTTGGAAATCTGATGCATTTCAACTCTGTTCTCATGTTTAATAGAGCAGCAGACAAAGTTTTCCCGTGGCTCTTCAAATTCTGCGCTGCTCAAAGAATTCAAGTAACATCATTGTACCCACAGCTGCGCGAATCCGGCTGGATGGTTCCATCTAATGGGACCTTCAAAGGGTAGAAGGACACCTAAGTTACCACATCAGTTGCTCAATGGTAGATTACCTTTAGATTACCTTTTTCTTGGGGTAGATATGATGCAGCTTGAAGCAATTTGCTGTTTGGGGGAACTGATAGACGGTCGCTCAGCTTCACAGCAGACTTTCTGGTATGCTGCAAGTCTGCCCCTGGCATACCTCACCATAACTCCTGTATGTGCACTCCCTCGGGTCAAGTAGAGGATTTGCTTATCGCTGTCAGTGGAAGGGCAGTTATTCAGAAATTTCCTGTTGCTCCTAATGGAAGGGCAGGTTTGCTTGTGTTGGCTGTTTAGAGTGCCCTGTTGTAGACAAGCCAATGGGAGCATCTCAGTGTATTACTCCTCACATTACTTAGTTTTGAATCTGTTCCTGCATGGATGCTTTGTAAGGTTTACTGGGCAAAAGACTTGTCTAAACAAAGCTGAGAGGTGGTGGGATGTAAACAGGTCTCCAAGAATGGCTGGCCATGCTGGTGTTGAATAAGTACTGGTGGTGATTAGAAATAGCACGAACTTTTTTTGGCAAGATGGGCCCTTCAGGAAGGGAATGAGCTTCCACTGCATCATCTTGCTTGTAGGAATGTGTGGGAAAATGTTGCAGAGCTATCACCTTCATCTTACAAAAGGAAAATGAGCTTCTGGCACTCTGTTTTAAGAAGTAGGAGTAACAGGTTTCGTGAGGAGTTTGTGCTGTCTTAGTGTAACAGCTTCCTGAATGCCATGACAGTGCAGAAGTAAAATAGACTTGAAGCATCTTCCCATGTTGGCAATTAATGGGGTATGTGAGTGAGCCTACACCTGCAGAGATATTAGAGGTAGGACTAGGGACTTCTCTTCATGAAAAAACATTACTAATAATCCAAAGAATTCCCTATATACATGCCAGCTGGGGTTCTGGTGAATTGCATGTGGCTTATTGCCAAATAGACATACGATTTTAAAGGATGTAAACACAGACTACAGATGGAATGCAGCTTGCATAAATGCATCTTTCCTTTTAATAATTAAATTCCACAGCTCATGGCAGTTTGCTCTGCAGAGTATTGTCATACTTTATAATAGGTGCTTACATGGGGCTGGATAGCAATAACAATTGGAATTTCCTACCAGCAATGATCAAAGGAAGCATTACAAGTGTTGGCATCTTAACTCTGAATTAGCTACCTTTAGGGGTCCTTTGTAGACATTTTGGCTTCTGTAGTATTTGCCCCTCAATTCCCTGTGATAAACCAGCTGGCTTCTTCCTCAACCAGTATATCTTCAGAGGCAGAGAAGAGTTTGCTCTCATTTTGCAAATCTTTCCATTCTGGATATGACAGTCAATGATAAAAACGCATATGTAAACTGGGTCCTTTCCAGAAAGGATAGAAAAGCTTTTATGCTGGAGGAAGGCCTCAGAAGTTTAGGGGAAATGAAATAATGGGAGCAAGAGAACTTGAGTTAGTTTTCAACATTCTCACTTGGGACTGCCTGTCTTGACAAAGGATGCGATGACAACCTCCAAAATAATTCTTATCAGAGATAAATTGTAAACACTTGTGTTTGGTGAGCAGAGAAACAGATGATAGAGGTTTAATTCAGAGGATTGTGGTTGTTCAAAGATGGAATTTGCCTGTTCTGTTGGTCAGAACTGCTCAGTTTTCCTGAAGGCATCCCTCGGAGGCGGCAGTGTCTGCTGTAAGGTGAGTTGAGTGTTGCAATCCTGTTCCTACCAGACCATAACTGCATCATAATACACTTCCACGATGGGCACGTGAGCACCTGACTTGAATAATAAAAGTTCTAGAGTATCTTTTCACACCATGAATTGTGTATTTGAGATTGTATTTAAGATAAATTGAGAGGTAGTAGAGCACCTCCATAAGTTATCTCTCCATTAAACTGACTTCTGCCTTTGGAGCTGTTATTTCAGCTTCCCTTAAGGTAAACACAGTCTTTGTTTCAAGAGAAAGATGCTCAGCACGGTGTGGTTTTGACTGTAGATCCCCCCTTGCCTTGACATCGTGTGCCTGGTGCCTTAGGGTTATAAAAAGCCCACAACTGCACAGTCCCTTTCCCACCCCTGCCCACCTCCTGCTGTTGGCAGGGCTGGTGCCCCCCGCTTGTCGGCACAGCTCGGCTTTGCTCCCCCCAGGCTCCGGCCGCGCTCTGGGAGCCGCTCCCGGGGTGCGGGCGGCAGCAGCTCCGGCGCAGGCAGCTGAGGGCTGGGGAGATGCCAGCCCGCGGCACGGCCGGCGTGGTCGAGCTCTGCGCCGCTGGCACCTCTGCCTGGTGGGGCCCGTGGCGGGTGTGCACGTGCTGCCCTGGGTGCCCACAGAAATAGCTGACGGCCAGGTCTGCGCAAGAAGATACGTTGACGCTGGCAGTCCTAAGTGGGTTAGCAGCTGAGAGGTTTCCAGGGAAAAATGGTCGAAAGCTTTCATAGCTCAGAGTAAATGATACAGCAGAGCTTCCGTTCGGTTTGACAATCCAAAGGGAGTCCAGAATGGCGAGGTAACTCCTCTCCAAGCCCACGAAATGCTGGTGTTAGACAGAGGCCGGGGGTGTTTCTTTGTTCCAAGTGCCCGCTGAGCTGTGGATGGTGTGGCAGCACTCGGCCGTCTGAGGACACAGCAGTGTTGCTGCGGGACTGGCGGGCTCAGTAAACCTCTGTCGTAGCATCTGTCTCCATCGGAGTTTGGCTAAAAAATGAAACTCTTCTCCACAGCAGCCTCTCTGTCTCTTCGCAGGCCCCTTACCAAATAAAGCGCATGTGGGACAAGCGCACGGACGACACGCGGGCAGGCTGAGCGCGCGGGGCCGAACCCCAGCGCTGCCCCGCGGCGCGCGCAGGCGCACGCTTCTCTGGGCCGGGCTGTTTCTTGACCGGTGCTGCGCTTCTGTGGGCGGTGGTTTGATGTTTTAAAATTTGGTTTGCTGGAATACTAAGGGATGACGGAACAGACTTTTCCCCTGACTACTGAAACCGCTGTAGCTGTCACTCTTACCCCCTCTGCGCTCTGGGGTTCATAAGAACACAGGACACCACCTTCTTCCATAAACTGTAGTCATTGGATGACCTGTTATTTCATGGAAAAGTTCCCAGCCCTACAGTGTGTTAGCTCTTAATTAAAGAGAAGAGGACAAGCATATTCCATGGCAATTACGAATTAGCAGAACCTTGCAAGTGAAGTTTCTTGCCTGCTTTTTGTTTATTATTTTAAAATGTGGTTTCATACCTTTTGTGTCTTAGAAAAGATTTGTTTTTTCAACACCTGATTTAGATGTTACAATAAGTAAAATATTAATCCCAGTGCTGCATGCTTGCAGTTTAATCTTTCTTGTGTTTGGAGTGATTCCTTCTATCCCATCCTTAAACAGGTCTTCCAGGTTCTAAAACCAGTCTCCCTGCAACATTCACGACAAGAGGAAATTGGTGCCGATCCCATCAAATAAATCGGTCTGTACTGTTGTTAAGTAAATTCTAAATCAGTGGAAGTTTTTGTTAGTATACAATAAATGAAGTTGTACGTGCAGTTCAGACTACTCATTTTGGAGGCGGTTTATCTGAATGGCCCATGTTTTAAAGACAGAAATTAATTCATTTGAAAATGTAGTGCAAGTTCCAGGGCACTTTGATAGACATTGACAAGAAAACTAGAGGAGCAAGGTTTTGGTTTTTTGTTTGTTTGTTTTTTTGTTTGGTTTTTTTAACTTAAGACGCAATTGGAATACCACTGAGATCAACTGGTGGTTGAATAGGGAATTCAGCTTAGAAAACATTCCCTTCGTGAGTTGTGAGCTTTGAGACTATTTAAAGTAGACAGGAAAAATGAAGCAAGGTTCCAATTCTTCAAAGAATTGCTATGAACATTTTAGTATGCATTAGAAAAGAAAATTGTATTTAGATTTTAAATAAGAGTAATAAAAAGTTTCAGCAATATGTTGTAAGTGCTATCATTTGACTTTTTTGATAGCGCATTCAAAGGGCACATAGTTAGCAAGAATGGAGTCCAAGATCACAGGAATGCAAACTGTAAAGTTCTACTACAGGGGGTTTGTTTGTGGTTTGGGGTTTTGTTTTTGTTTTTTTTTTTATTTACACTCAACTGCAGAAAAATATTTTCTCCATGTTATCTGCCTATATCATACCTCATACTTAACTGTCAGAAGCCTACAATCATTGATGTCACATTTGGAAAATCCATAACTAGTAAAAGTTTCAATTCGAGAATCACTAACTACTCCCAAAGAAAATGAAATTGGAAGGAATGCTTAAATTAGCATGGGATAGCCTTTATGCAGGCACATTTTTTTTGCTTGCTCAAGCATGTCTGCCTTGGGGCCGCGCTGAAACCCACTGCCTACACCATCGATGTGGAAGGACCCAGGATCCTGTTGGTGGTGAACAAAAGCTTACAGGAGAAAGAAATACTTCTGTTGTCAGAAATAAATTATGTCAGCCTGATGACCTTGGCAACAGGACAATAGGAGCAGAGGAAATGAAGTGCTTGAAGTTGGCGTGGAGGAGGTGTTTCGCTGGAGGCTGGATTGTGAAGCATGTGAAATATTAGTGCAGAACTGTTGCCCACAGGTCTTCAGTATTTGGGACTACTGTTTTGTAATGGGACTAAAGTTTCTAACAATTTTCTCTGTTTAAATAAGCTTTTAGTGGTGTGTGTTCTTTCTTTCAGTGAAGTGTAGGTTGCCTTTCTCTTTATGCTAAAGACCACCACCCCCTGCCCCACCCCAAACAAAAAAAAAAAGAGGAGAGACGTTCCTCTGCTTTTTATGCACAAAGCATTAATTTCAGTAGGAGTTGGGCATATCTTGGGATCAGGCCCATTAATCTCAGAAATAATAGTGTATCGCAGAGGCGTGGAGACTCTTTAAATATTTGTCAGCTTTGGAGCTATTCTCGCGTTTGTTTACTGCTTTCAATAATAATGTTCTGAATAAAATAGTTGCCTAATTAAGGTAATGTGTTGACAATATTCTGATAACTTGATCTGTTCCATCCTTCAGTCTTTTCATTGGAATTTGGAATTTAATTATTTTCTTCCCTAAAATGCTGTTTAATACTAGCTACAGAAGTTCAGAGGTACGCTGTAGCCTCCATACATTATGTAAAATTATCCTTTTTGTACAGTAACAGAGCTGAAGAGAGAACAACATTTGTACATAGACTGCCAGAAATAAATGGTTACGTAAAATATGCAATCTTAAGCACTCAAAATGAGACATTTCAAAAATTAGATAGTCCACTGACCAGGTAGAAAAGGTTGTGGATTATCCAAACAATTTAGCTAATTAGTAGTGAGGAAAGAATTTCTCACTGAACAAATGAGTCTTTATGCATGTTTTTTCACCTATGTCTTGCTTTTAGAGTGAGGGAGATGTTCCAGCCTAGAATGTTGCTGATGCCACAGTGAAAATCTACATCTCTTGATCCCTGCTGTACTAAGGCGGTACAGCTCTTTTTGAACACATGGTTAATTCTGCAAGAGAGGAGGCTGTGTTCCAGCTACTCCTGCCGTTTCATAATGTCATGTCTCTGGCTAATCAGGTGTACCTCAGACACCATCTGTAATCAGCAGATATATATTCTTTATATATATATAATAAGTTTGAGCAACTGGCACGTTACTCAGCTTAATATTGTTTTTCGTTCCCTTTTGATGTAGCTTTCATCTAGCCATCCAGATCCTTTTACGTGTAATTAAAGAATTAAAAAATAATAATAATAAGCTGGACGAGAAAGGCCTCCTGATTCTGTAGTATCATTGAAACCATTTTCTTCTGGTATTTTAACAGTAAGCTGTACACATCTGAAAGACTGTTGTAACTATGTTTTGTTGCTGGGCCTGAAATGTTGAAGCTTTGAATGCTTTCTTGACGCTTGAGAAATGCAGCTTTAACTTTGCTTTTCTGATATTTTTCGTAAGTGGATGTATAAATATTTGCCTGGTGAATTGGTGCTCTCTATGCAGGCTTCAGTGTCTGGGCTGTAAATGGAAAACCATTTGTGAGTTCCAGGAGTCAGTAGCAAACAAGCAGTCCATAGGTACCTGGGTCAGGAGTACTGGCTGGGTGCTGATGGCTTCGGTGCTGCGCAGGGAGAGGTGCAGAGCGGGGGCGTGTGACCCTCAGCGGGGAGCTTCTCACATCCAGTTACAGCGCTGCTAACGCATCGCCCAGAAAGACAATGATTTCACTCCAGGGTTGAACCTTGGATAGCTAAGGCTCGGTATAAAACCAGACGTGGAAAGAATTCCAAGGTTTCTTTATCATTTTTGGGTCTGTGGTATCTTGCAGATTTGAAAGGCAGCTCATCGTTTAGAGTAGCAGTTTGACCTGTGTCATACACTTAAATCAAACTATCACAGTATGTTGCAACCATACACAGCCTCTAGGCAGTTTAATTAAAGCTTGAGCATTTATTAAGAGAAAACCCTAGGCGTTATTTACCAAGAACAGATTAGTATGGGGTTTGAAAAAACTGTTATAACTTGCAATACTGAATGTAATAGTTATCTGCAGAAATTCCACAGATTTCTCTTAAATCCAGATACTGTACAGAATGGAATCCCCACAAGAAGACACATTTTTCACATATTGATGGAGGGTGAACTTCTTTTCATAAACCTTATTTTTTTCTGTAAAAGGTACATACCAGTGGTTTGTTACATCTAGAGATGGAGCGCTTTCAGAGCACAGCTTAACAGTCTGGTGGTAGCATTTGAAGAAAGAAAACGTTCGTTATTTTAAAATCTACAGCCTTGTAATCCACTACACATTAACTTAATTTTCTACATTTGTCCATCTACACTGGTGCAGAAAACTTGCTGCAGGTAGCAGCCGCGGTGGTACTTGTTTGCCAGGCAGAAAGTTGAAAAGAGCTGGTCTCTTGCCAGCCAGCATCGCTGCAAAGAAGCAGCATTAGCGAGAGGCCTTGTAAAGTTACCATGACACTCTGCCTAAAGTGAAGGCATGGGATCTCCAGGAAGACCATCAACATATTTCTATTACTAAACATCACTTTTGAAAAATATTACAATCCCTCAAACAAGGTGGAAACCTCCACATGTTCCCGTGCAGGGGACTTGAGTTGTGCGTTAACTAGTGAAACATCCGATGGGCAGAGCTCTGCGGCTCGGGATGCGAGTGTGGTGTTCTCCGCATCCCCACCTGGCAGGGAAGAAGCCATCGGGCTTCCTGCTTTTGTCTGGTTCTGCACTGCGGGGCTTCTCATTTATGTAGACACCATCAGTGGCTCGGTGCGTGTGGCAGTGGGTAGAAGATCGTTAACGTGAACACAGTTCCTCCTAGCTGTTAGTTTCTTTTCTGAACAGTTACAACAACAGAGTTGCTTTTAGTTAACAAAGCAGCCCTTCCATGCCTGATCTCTCACATCTTTGAAATCAAAAAGTAGGCTGTTGCAAATGCCTCTTTAAAAGCCAAATCAAAAGTTCAAATATCCACAGTCAGGGAGCAGTATTCAAAATGAATTTGATTGAATTTGGCCCTTGCAGCAGAGCAGCAGTGCTCTCTTGTGCTTGGTTAGTGATGCCGTATTCCTGATTGTTCAGTGTGCAGACATCATCCAAGCTAAGGCAGTCTTCGAGGGAGAGAATGAGAATATGTGTTAAAACTGCCATATAACAGCCATCATAAATTAAAACCGGTTGGGTTTCAGGCTCACTAACAGTAGTTCTACAATAGCCAGGTTCAGAGGAGGAGTATAAAACCACCTGTTTCAGGGAATGCTTAAAAAAAGACAAACTGGTTTTTAAATGTACACTTCTTTATATAAGTATTTAATAAAGAAATAACAGTGGGGTACATTGTGTCTTAGAGATAAAACGATGAATAGAAGCGACTTGGTATCATGCTTTGTCTGTGAATTAATTGGTTGCCATTGCTTCTTGAACATTGACCCAGCTCACTTACCAACTCTGCCAGGCGGGGCTTTGGGTCTCAGCTCAAGCAGAGAGGTTTAGGGTTGGTCAGTTAAATGCTTCCAGCTTCCAGACTATTCACAACTGACTGGTCTCTTGTATTGTTCAGGACTAGAAAACAGTGTTTCTAATCTTTTTGCCGTTAATTATCCTAGATGGGTTGTCTCAGATATACTTGTGGATGCTGCAGTCACTCAGAATTCTAATTGTGGTGAGTAAATATGGTCTTCTGTTGCTTGGTTTTTCCCTTTCCCTCCCCTTTAATCAGATGGATAGATGGATTTTACAAAAGCAGCTCAATTCACATTTGCTTAAAATTTCCATCCTTATACACCAATACTTTCTAAATCTAGAAGCAGGCAGATGAGACTGTGACATACGCTGGCTCTGACCCCATCCTGATAGAGGGCTTTCTAGCATTGGATCAAAAGCTGCTGATTCAGCACCCTCTATTTTATCAAGGCAATGAGAACAAAGTATCCAAGTACATTGAGAGAGCTCAGCAAAAGTCATCTTTGAGTCATTTATGAACCAGTGGTATAGGAAGTAAAATCCTGTTGGTCTCTTGGTTACAGTTCAGGCTATTGAGGGGGAAGAGTTTCTTTTGCAAAGATGGGAAGAAAAGAGGTGTCTTTTTCATGCGTCTGTGGTGTTGCTCATAAATTAGGTCAGGCTGGAAGGCATCTCTGGAGTTCACCTGCCCAGTGACCTGCTCAAAGCAGGGCTATCTTCAGCATTAGATTCTTTTCTCTTCTGAGTTGGTGACGTGACAGATAACTCCCACACTTACTAATGAGCTGCGAAATTCCAAATGAGACCAGGAATGAAGATGTCTCTGTTATGTCAGACAATCGCTGATTTCACACATTTAGGTAAAATTCCCTGTTCATACACTCATTTTCCGAAGAATCTTTCCATTTCTGGAGTGGATTCACGTTGGTAAGTTTTGTGCTTTGGCTGTGATGGTAGTTGCATTCTGGTTTGGGAGTACATAGTAAGCCAACTGCTGACAACTACTTTGGTAGTTAATTTTTCGAGGGAGATTTGCATGGCACAGTGTCTTTCAGTTCTGCTGACTTTCCTGGAGGAGAATGGAAGGTGCTTTTGCCACTTCTTCATGAGTAAGCCTCTCTTCAGAGCCACCTTACTGGCACAAAGGAGAAGGAACAAAAAGCCTCCGTTCTTGGAGTGATTGCTGTTTATGAACTTACTGCAGGACTGGCTATAGCAAACTTATGGGGTGCTCCGCTTAATTAATTACCTTCTGGTAAGAGGGAGTGTGGGTCTACCACACTGTTACGTTTTTATAGATCAGTCAGTCACTTTTCCTCTTAACACCCACATCTCTTCCTCCCCCTCCACTGTCTCTGAAACTGTTGGACTCTTAATGCAAACGACTTTTCAAAGCAGGGCTCCTTTTGCAACTTAGCATTGTCATAAATAAAAAAGCCTGCAGAAGCAGGCATTGCACATCTTTTCTGCATGTGTCACCTATGATGGTCAGGCACGTTGCAGGTAGCTTCCCTGAGGTTTGACTGTGCAGCACCTGTGCTGGAGCTTGATCAGAGCAAGCTATGAATTATTGAGTGCTCTGCTTCAGTCAGACAGGAGGAAAATAAAATGCTGCTCTTTTCAACATTAGAAGCTTTAACCCAGTTTCTTACTGAGCGATACCAGTTCTTATTAGAGTGTTTTCTTATAAAGGTATGTAGAATACAGTGATCCTTCAGATCCACACAGTTTTCCTTAAGAAATAATTTAAATACACTTAAACTCTCCTTTTAAAGCTAGAAAGAAAACTTCCTCTACGTTTTGACAGTTTATAATCCTTAGGAGGTAATATTGTATTGAGAGTCTTATTCTGTGCAGTATTAAACACCCTGACTGGATCTCTTACCATTCGAGCAATTGCTGAAAAAGAGCAAACCTTTTTACCTTTCAGGTCACTTATTCAAAACAGGCCCAGTTCACAGGGGACTGGAAGTCTGTTGCAACCTAGGCACTGCTTAGACTTGTTCAAAAAATGGTATGAAAAGGTACTGGAAACCCGAGAGGTCATCCAACACCATAAGCTGTTTTTATTTACATGGAAATGGAAAATTAAATACATTAAGCATGTTTTAATCGGATGCATCTAATGAAGATGCAGAGTGGCTAATACTCTCTGTGCATGGTAATTTCCTGTGTGTGTTTCTTTTCTATTTTAATTTAGAAGCTGGTAGAGGCTTTTCTCGTTGGTTTTCTTGGTGATACTTTTGGAAGTCTTAATTTCAGTACGCAGTTCTGTGGGTATTATTAATGATCAGAAGCTCTGTAGTCCACAGGTGAAGAAACTACCCTGGCTTCCCCAAATGACAATGGATAAATAATGTTACAGCCAGCAATGAAATCAGGTGGAGTTGCAGAAGAGGGGGGAGAGCGAAAGAATTGGCTTGATAAAAAAGTCAGTAGGCATCTAGCAGAAATATGAGTGGACAGACATTACATAGTCAAGTATATGATGTCTGCCAACAGAAATTAACCTGTTCAAATCTCCTGAAAAAATGAACTGCCACAGGGATGTTGGAGTAGGTCAGTGATTAGAGTCTTTGGGGCAATCACAGATTCAGTTGAAACTATGAACCGTGGAACTGCAGCTCACAGGTTGTGTGCCTCTCCGTCTTAATGACCTTGAGCAGATGGCTTTAAATTGTTGTGCTTCAGTTTTGCTACCTCTGAGACCAACTGACCCCACTGTTGGAGATGCGTATTCCCCTGCTACTGCTTCTCTTTCCTCCAAACAGTATCCAGCTAAGAAGCTCCGTATTGGCTGCACTTGTTTTCACAGACTCGTGGAATTGCAAGCTAACGTAACTATAGCTCAGACTTAGTCTTAGCAAGACTTTATATTCATAACATTCGGACAAGTATCTACCCCGCCCCTTGCTGTTTCCAAGGGTAAAGAAAAAAAATTACCTGACATTTTGCATTAAACTGCTTTTGTGCAGCGGTACCTTGACTGTTAAACACGTATTCTCCGGTGTTCTTTGTCTATACCTTCTTTGCCATGTAACTTCTAAAGCAGTCTTCTCTTTGAAGGGAATATTTATGCTAAGTAACTTTTGAATGACTGTCTGCTGTAATCCACAAACGGGCAAATCCACTTCAGTACTGGTGTTTGCATTAATGCAGCCGATTGAAGCAGTCCAGAACTTTGAAACAGAAAAGGTCTTACATGGGTTGCCCGTGATCCCTATCTGCATTGTGGGAGTACAGTGACATTCAGATGCAGGACTTTTTCTTTTCTTCTTTTTAGCCTATAAATTAAAGTATTTTTTTAGCAGGGAAGAATGAGGCCACGGCACCCACCTATACATTGATAGCTACGCTGCTGTTGTAGCTTCAAGAAAATGCTTTGCAGCATTAGTGTGTCTTACTGCTAGGTAAGGTCAGGGGTTTTCTGCTCTGTGGTATGTCTCGCTGTTTCTCCATCTCTGTCCCTCTGTCTCTCTGCTGAAAGTTAATTGTGGTTGGGCATATCCTGTTTAAAAACAAAACATGAAACATAGTTGGGAGAGGAGAGATAATAACAGGCTTAAATCCCTTTAAACAGGGTTTAAAGCATAGTGATTTTTAGTAACCAAATGCATGCTTGAGCCCATTTTTTTATGAATCTTGACAGTCAGAATAGCAGGACATAAATTTCAACAAACATCCTCTCTGTATTTTAGTATTCTAACTCCTTGACTGTTGGAAGCAGTATGAAAACATGGGAACCTGAGCTCATTTACTGTAATTGGAAAGTAACAATGTATATTCAGCATTTCTACTGAAATTCTCTGAGCTTTTCTGCCCACCAAAAAGAAGATAGGATTTTAAGTAGTCTAGCCTGTAACAAAGAGAGCTGATAAATGGACTGCCATGCTTTATGAAGAGACTTGGTCTATACTAGCACATGCTGACTTCTTGTCCTATCTGGCCTATTTTGACTAAAGCTAGAATAGATACCCTGTCTTCATTATGCCATGTAGACAAACTTACAAAAATTTGGGCTTATGTTTCTGCAGTTGCACCAGCATTTTGCTGTGTAAGTACGCTCCACACCTCTGTCCCTGCCCATAGCTCTTTTTACTTTTACCAGAATTCTTGCATTCCACACAAATTTCATTTCTGAATGCTGCTGCTGCTCTCTGAAAACCCTGAGATGTCGGCCAAATGCTCTTCCAGGCAGGAGGTAGCACAGAACACCACATACTCCACTGCACTCCAGGTTCCTGCTATTCTTAAAACTCCGGGACCTCCCTTACTGTCCTTTGAGGAATTTCAGTGTTATGCCCCAGGGCCTTTTGTTTATGTGTGTTGCTTCAGGTGTAGCAGGAGTTGGTGAGTCAGCTGGGCTGTGTGTGAGCGTGCGCTTGTGTATTTATGCATGTACATTAATGTCTAATGCTTATGCCAAACTTTTTAAAAATAACTTTCATCATAATCTAATACAGCGGTTGTATGAGGTCACACAATTGTGGTTTTTTGTAAGTATCTGTCATACTTTTGGTCTTCTAGGAAACTGAAATACATGTGGATTTGGCCCAAACCACAAATACGCGATGCATTTCAGTTTTAATTGAAGAAGTTGCTATGAAGTGTCTTGGGGTGCATCGTGTTACTAGAGCCAGCCTAACCACAGAAGTATTTGACACTAATGGGAGCAGACCCCCTCTTCCCCCTCACTTACACCCACGTGCTGTTACAGCTGCCCTTGGGTTCGATCTAGCAATTGTGCAACTGTGGGGAGTCAGTTCAGCTGGTTTATCCAGGGGAGGAGAAGCGGTGCTGGGAAGGGGAGAAGGGAGGACAGTTTTCCGTGGACAGGCTGCTGGAGCCAGCTCACCACGCTGTGCGCGTCTGACCGGAGGGGACCGGCGGGAACGTGCGGAAGACGGCGCGTGCGGAGGAAGGGACTGGGAGCACCCCTTTCGGTGGCAGTTTTCTGTTAAATCTGAAACACCACCTTAAAAAAATCAGTAGCGTTGGCTACTTTGGAGGCTGAGGAAATAGAAGCATGCTGCTACATGTGGCGTTTCTCGCTTGCAGGGTGCTGCTAGAAGGACAGTGGGTTATGTCCTTGATTTGCATGATCAGCCAAACTGACCTTACAGGAATAGTTAAATAAATTGTTTCTTTAAATTAGTTTGCGGTTGCTATCAAAATGTTGATCCTTTATTAATATTCAGTGACTGGTATCATATGTACATAATAGGCTTTGAGCTTGTTGGTTTGTGCTAAGAGTAGAAATGAAGAAGAAAATACTGCTTTTCATGCCAGTAGTGAGTGAAAAAGCTAAAGACTATGCAAAGAAATCATTGTACCATTTTAGACTCTAAATACTTGGGTCTAAAAAGGCCAGGCAACGAGCTCTCGTGGACCGCTGCAGTTCAGTCACAGTTCGTGTAATGTGACTGCATCTCCCATTTATTTGTAGCTCGATAAAGACTCCCTGAAAACGTGTTCTTTCTCCAGGGCAAAGTTGAAGGTTTGCAGGACTCAGGAGGGACTGGGGCACCTCTGGAGCTTTGTGGCTTCGATGTTACAGATTTCTCAAAACAAATGCCTGTTGTGTGGTCGGCTGGCAAAAATAGAAAGCTAGTTGCTGCAAGTTTTTGGTTTCAGAAATCATCAGCTATCATTAAGCTGTTTTCCACACTGAACATAATAGGAACATCTGCTTTAAAAGGAAATCCTTCCTACATAAAGAGTATGGTTATAGGTCTGGTCTGGTTTGGAGGAATATTCATTCTTCCTTTACAAATTTTCTTAAAGCCATTGAGATTTGATCTTTTCTAGTAGTTCACTAACTACTTAATTTCTGCATATTCTTCCAGAGTTTTCTTACGTAAAATACGTAAAATACCATGAGAAGGTCTTCATTCACTGTGAGGGAAAAATTTCTCTGGTGAACTATGAGAGGCAGTAGGTCAACTTTAGTGTTTTATTGCCAGTCTGTACTGGTGGTTTTATTGTCCATCTGTATTAATGGAGGCAGGAGAATTTTGAAGGTTCAGAGAGTATCCTTTTACATGAGCCTAGACCTAAGTGTTTTGTTAGATATTTAAAGTTCAGGATTGTGCTATGTTTCATATTATCTCGCTTAATATTAATAAAATTCAGGATGCACTGCACTTTACTGATGTGTAAAAATGTGGTCTCCTCTTTGAGTATTTTTAGTATTAGACTATCCAAACCCAGCAAGAGTACAAATGGTGGCTCCCCCAAAATGGTAAATGATACTAAGTGATTGTCTGTATAGGAGATTGTCTTTTGTGTATTTGAAACATTGACCTTAGATTATAGGCATATAGATCATCTCATTTTCTCAGGAAATATGGAACTTGGTACTGCTGCTCAGAAATGTAGAAAATGGACCTTGCTGCAGATGTCACTGGAGAGCTGCTGGAAGTTAGTCAGACAGATGTTTATGCCACTTGTTAAACTTCGAAATTGTATCCTTTCAGAATCTTCTTGTCTGGCAAAATAAATGTACCATGGTACATAAAAACTATGAGTCCAAATGGATGGAATTATTTCAGATTCGTAGAATGAGTGTGAAAACCAGAGGGTAGCCATTTGCAGGCCCTCCTCTGGCATTGCCTTTCTCCAGTAATCCTGCTGATAGAGGCTCATGCTACAAAAAATTTTCTACGGTGTTTGGTTCTCTTTGTTGTCTTGAGAAATTACCTCAATCTGCGTGAATTTGAGCTTGAAGAATACACACTTTACACTTGGTGAAGTAGCTGTTTGCAGCCTTTTCTTGGAACGAGTCCTGTTACTGTTGCCACAGTCCTGCACTGTAGATCCTCGAACGATTGCAATGTATTTTCCTCATCAGCTGAGCTGGAAATATTCCCTCCCTCATGCCTTTATCACTAAAAAACACTGGATGACTGGGGGAGAGAGACTAAATAAGAATTCTTAATTATCTGCCACAATTGCATGCTTTCGTATCTTTGGCATGCAGTCTCCCTCCCTCCTCTCCCTGTTCGGGTGTTTTTCTCTGTAGCTGTTGGGCTCAGCTGCCTGCCAGAGGGGTAGTTAACTAGACAGATGAGCCTCCCAATGTGTTTTGGAGTGATGTAGTTACTTATTTTTCTTCATCTTCTCCAGCCCAAACGCCCTTTCTGTCTTCTCTCTCCCATAGCAGTATTTTAAAGTGTAGTTTCTTTTCTGGTGCTATTTGGTTACATATTCCAGATATTATTTAACAGAGCCTTTTGCCATTTACATAGCTACTTCATCTTCTAGTTAAATGAGGTGGGGAAGAAACCCCAACCCAAACCTTCAGTTCTATCAGTTTCTTATTTGTCAGTAATAAAGCTGATCTGAAATATTTAGAGAGATATTTTAAAATTAGAAAGTTCAAAATTAGACTTGTTAGCAAACTGAGGGGGAAGAACTTTAGGTTCTTCTACTGTTCTGATCTCAACAGAGCAGACTTACATCTAGTAATGTTTGTCATCTTCTATCTTTAATCTGTTCAGGGAAAGACTCAAAACTCTGCTGTGGTAGCTTGGGAAGATTTACTAATCTGGCATTTAATTTCTAAAGAAGCCCATATTTTTAGATGCTTTGGTATATGGTGCTGTGCACTGTCTTCCTGGCAATGTCTAGCTCAGTCAATGCCTGCACTACACACTATAATTATGTGTAGGGGAAATAGAAGAAGCCCACACAAATTTGCCTTGGTCAGAGAGCTTCACACAAGTGAGTGAAATGGTTATACTCATTTTTAAGTGTCAAGTTTGGTATGAAAATTCAAAGTAATTTATTCCTTATTCTGCTGTGTTGTTTCCTTCTTCAGGATTAGACGTACTCTCATTCTCCTGAGTCGAGTGTTGCTGTTGCTCAGGTTGATGGTGGAGTTGCTACCTGGCATGGGCTGGATTTTTTTTTTTAACCTTCTATGTAAGCTGGGTTGCATCTATATATTGGTGAAAACAGGGTAATGGAAGGGATAAATTTTAATGCTGCTCTCAGTGCTTTTAACTAAAGAAGCTCTTGCATTTAGTTACTGTGGACAGACTAGTCTGTAAGTCCTTTTTTGCCAACATTGATGGTCTGTGTCCATGTTGTTTGCCGAGTTGCTTGTATAGTTGGCCCTGCTGTGTCAATGCTGGTGGAGCTGGGATTGGGTTCTGGCTGACAGCTGTACGGGATTGGATTCCCAAAGAGATCACGCGCCCTGGCAGGGGTAGGGGAGCTTGGCTTTCCCTGCTGGGGAGGGCAGCCCCGCAGCTGAAGGCTCATTCCCAGAGGCCCTGGCTACTGGGATTGAGAAGGAAAACACGCCTCTCCTGCCAGTGTAGGATAGAGAACACGAGACTGGTTAGTGAGCCTGGGGAAAACTGGGGAGAAGAGAGACCAAAGTGCCAGCTCATCTGCTCGCATACAGTCTAGGTGTAGAAGCCAAGAAGCCCTGACCAATCTGGCGTATGATGAACAATTAGTGAAATTGGTATAACTTTACAGTACCAGTGCTTTATTTAGCGTGCTTGAGTTTTGCTGACTATGGTGAATTAAACGTGATTGTTCAGGCTGTTCTGTAGCTTCTAGATATCATCCCTGAATTCTTGTCACAATTCATCTAACGGACAATTTTTATTACACTTGGACACTTCTCAAGGATCATCCTCCTCTTACCTGCTTATGCCCTGGCCCTTCATGATCAGGTTTCATTGACAGTGTTTGTTTCAAGATGTTTTTGTTGATCCAACCATCTGTAATGTGGCCTTTGTATTTTCTTTTTTTTAACTGTATATAATTAATGGTTTTAGCAAGGTAAAGCAAAATTTGTCATTATTTAACTTCAAAGTTTAGAGAGAAAAATCATTTAAAGTATTAAGATTTGTTGAAGGGCATATAGGTATACTATGTATGCTGAAGACTTTGTAAGTTTGGATGATTCAATCTTACTAGTCAGTGCAAGGACCTCATCCTGCATCCATGGCCTCCTTGGGGCTTCTGCTGACAGGACATAGAATCACGGAATCACTAAGGTTGGAAAAGACCTCTAAGATCATGGAGTCCAACCATCAACCCAACCCCCCCATGCCCACTAAACCATGTCCCCAAGCGCCTCATCTACACGTCTTTTAAATCCCTCCAGGGATGGGGACTCCACCACTGCCCTGGGCAGCCTGTGCCAAGGCCTGACCACTCTTTCAGTAAAGAAATTTCTCCTCATGTCCAACCTAAACCTCCCCTGGCACAACTTGAGGCCGTTTCCTCTCGTTCCATCGCTGTTACTTGGGAGCAGAGACCGACCCCCCCTCGCTCCAACCTCCCTTCAGGCAGTTGCAGAGCGCGATGAGGTCTCCCCTCAGCCTCCTCTTCTCCAGGCTGAACACCCCCAGTTCCCTCAGCCGCTCCCCATCAGACTTGTGCTCCAGGCCCTTCCCCAGCTCCGTTGCCCTTCTCTGGACACGCTCCAGCCCCTCCATGTCCTTCTTGTCGTGAGGGGCCCAAAACTGAACCCAGGATTCGAGGTGCGGCCTCCCCAGTGCCCAGTACAGGGGCACGATCCCCTCCCTGCTCCCGCCGGCCACACCAGTGCTGATACAGGCCAGGATGCCGTTGGCCTTCTTGGCCACCTGGGCACACTGCCGGCGCGTGTTCAGCCACTGTTGACCAGCACCAGGGCCCCAGGCTGCCACGTCTCCATGTATGGCTGGAGTTGCAAATTCCCCGTGCTGGAATGATGTAAAGGCAGCATTTGGCTATTACGCTGGCATTTACCACTTGAGTAGTCATTTACTGTCTCCTCCAGAGAAAAGGTAGCAGCACAGATGAGATGATCTCTGTTCTTTACCACTGAAGTATTGCCATACAGTTGAATGGCATAAACACACTCCACAAGGAACTGGATAGTCCTGTCTGCCAGTCTGATGTCCGCTTACAGTAGAGCTTCTTCTGTTTCATAAGACTGTTTCCCTTACAGTTAATCATGCTCTGTAGACATGAATGTTGTAAGGTCGGTATTGAATTATATATTGATAAATGATGATCTGTGGCTGGATTCATTTGACAGTAGAACTAAAATTATGTATACTGAAGAATTTAAAATGCATCCCAAAAGTTGGAGAATCACAGAATCACTGAAATTGGAAGGGACTTCTGGAGACTGTGTAGTCCAAGCCCTATGGCCTGGGTTTTGACTGACTCCAGGAATGGAGTCTGGGCAACCTACTGCAGTGTTTGATCACCCTTGCAGTAAAAAACTTGAGTGGTTTTTTTGGTTTTGTTTTGGTTTTGGTTTTTTTTTTTTTTTTAAATGTTTAAAGTGCCTCCTACACATCCCTCATGACTTCACAGTGAACAGCTTCAGGACAGACAAATCTTTTAAGATATTTGTTCTCCTTTTAGGACTTCAAGTTTCTTTGAAAATTGCAGTTGATTTAATGCTGTAACCCAGGAATCCTGTTGGACTGAGACTTTGAGGAACAGAATTTTGATGATAGCGTGAGTTGTAAGGAAGATGCAGAGCCCTCATAGACTGAAAATGGTTACTGAGATAGTAGGGGAGTAGGAGCAAACACTTCAAATGAAAAAGTACATAACTGTATGTAGCTGTTCCTCCAGGAGGCCTGCAATAAATGTAAATAACCGATCAGTATTTCATGTAACATGTTCTTGTTAGGATGTGAAAGAAGGCAGTTTTCTGAAGTTTCTCTAAATAGAGATGAAATGCTAAGAAGATTTGAAAAGAAAAGCTCAACTTGATTCTGTGAGATACAAGCAGTTTGTGCAGTATGCAGGGTCTATGTTACCGTGATGATTGCATTTTACATGTAGCTCTTTTAAAACTATGTATGCTTTTTAAAAAAATCTCACCGTGCATCAGCTACTATCTGTTGCTCTGTCTAGCCACGTGTTTCAGGTTACTGAGGATTACCAGTCTAGAGTTTCTTCTCCTTCCTTCTGAGTAAACCTGATTTCTAGGTTAAATGACTGCTCTGTTCCAGGAGGTAATTACCTGAAAGATTAAGTAGCTTGTGTGTAGAGAATGGTGCTGATGTCTTGGAAGCCATGGTGGTATTTCGGCTAGAGGCTTGCTGCACAGTACTGTAAACGTTATTTCTATTAATTTCATTGCTGAAAAATTAGCAAACAGTATTTATATCCCATTTTATAGAAAGGGCAGTAAATTGCATTAGATGCTTTGTTATGCCATGGAGAGGCAACACTTAATTATTCAAGTGGTTCAGTGGATATTTTGACTGAAACTACATCTGCCAATGCAGAAATTAATTCTATTTTTACAACATGAGACACTCTTCTGCAAATATTGAGCAGAGTTGCTTCTGAGAGGGTATTTTCATGCACTACTTTTGACTGTCTCCTGGGTGAGGTTTGTGTGTGATCTTCTGTGTATACTCTTCGTTGTCTTACAACAAAGTTGAGCTGTCTTCAGCTAATCAATGACCGTTTTCATTAAAAATATGTGGAAAAACTCCAGTCAGGAAACAGAAAACAACTAGGTACTTTCAGAAAAGTTTTATTGTCCACCTTGAGGCCAGGTTTTTGAATAGGGAGAGTCGTTACAATGGTACAATGAGAAGGCAGGACTCCGAGCCCTGCTCGTCAGTAAGTCGCTGCTTCGTACGTGGCTCCCTTTGATGAGATGGATGCCAAAGGTTGCGCAGCTGGAAAACGGAGAGTGCTTTTGGTGGAATTTGCTATGTAACTTCAACTGTCCTCTTTTAACTGCTAAACATTAGTCCAAATAAGCTGGATTAATGAAAAATACCCTGCTGTAACTGTTTAGTTATCTGGGGTGATTGTACTGAAAGGTCAGCGAGTGACTGCGGAAGCAGCTGGGAGCAGGATGGCGTTCCGGAGCTGGGGACGGCACGGACAGATGCTGCCGGGAGGGGGTGTGCGTCTATGGGCTGAGGAAGACACTGTCTTTGCCATTTGTTTTATAAGCTATTGATTAAAAGTAATGGAAGCTTAAGAATTTCTCTGTGAACTAATTCCCAGAGCAACAAATTTTACTTCAGCCCCAGTTCCAGGTTTGTATGTTTGTTTGTTTGTGTTCTGTTCATGGCACTGCCATGCAGCCACAAAACCTTTTGGAGCAGCATGTGCCGAGGGCGTTTGTGTGTCTGTGGAGCAGCCATGGGCTCGAGTGGGGCTTTAGACGGGCACAGTGCTGGTGGGCAGTGACTGTGGCGTCCCAGTCAGGCTGGTGGTGGCCTGGCACAACGCTGTGCAGCAGTGAACGCTGCTTACCAGTGGTTTGGAGAGGTCACCTTATCTGTCTGGGCTCCTGGTGACCCAGGTGGACCTTATCATCCCTCTGAGTAGTCATCAATACTAAATACTAGGCAGAGCCTGTACAGTAAATTGAGAGTAAGAATGAATTAATTTCTATTGGGATTGATGCATTATTACAGTAAACCCTGGAAATGTACCAACCTGAGTTAGACCAAAGTTTCCTTAATTAATTGTTATGAATTTTTTTAGAACATGCTTTAAGTTGATCCAGACTGAGACATCTGAAATTTTCTAATTTTAATTTAAAAAAAAAAAAAAAGAAAAATAAAAAAAAAAGAGGTGGGCACAAGAAAGGACTCGCTGTCCAAATATTCAGCAGTATAAGGGCTTAACCCAGTTTGACAGAAAGGAATAACATGATAACCCTGGCACATTGTAGGATTATCAACAATCCCTCCAGTACGGTGGCTTCTGCAAAGGTTCACACTCTCCATATGGATTTAGAGCATGCCAGTCCTAAAACTACCTATACACTTGCCAAGCAAGAAGGTGGGACAAGGTTCCCTTTAAAAACTAGTCGTAGTTACTGATCAATTGGCAGGGACTGCTATAAGAACAAAAGGTGTGCTCACTGGCTAAACTTGAAATGCGTTTGTTTCCCAAAACCATAAACCCAAGTGAGGTAGCAGTTAAGTCAGAAAACCGAGCTTATGTTTTGACGTTGAGGGCAGCAGAAGGAGGAGCACAAGACTTGTCGTTTTTAAGCCCATCTTTTGTTGTTACTGATTTTTAAAAATATTTCTGCAGTTCTTGCACCTTCCTCATTTTCCTGTCTTTAAACAAGGCCTTTGGACGTGTTGCTGTTGAGCAGGGCTGCTAAGCGGAAGCAGAAATGGGGTGGGTGGGAGTAACTGGCAGATTGATGTTGGAGGCTGAATCCTGGTGGGCTGCCCTTAGGATAGCTTCTAACAGAGCAGACTTCCCCTGAAACAGGATTGTCACAAACTTGTCAGACTAAGTAGATAGTTATTACAAATCCAGAGAATATGCTAATGTAGATTATCCAAGTTTGTGACCTGAAAAACTATGAGGGAAATGTACAGTGTGGTGTCTCTTAGACTTAGTATCCACCTCTGCTTTCCTTGAATGAATATGGTACAGACAACCAGGCCGAGTAGCAATTAACAGAACATAATCCATGTGAAAACATGCCTGGTGAATAGATTAACATCTCTTTAAAATAATTTTCTTTTTAAGGATAGATCTGTTATGAATAGATGGCGAATGCAGTTGTCTGACTGCAGAGCAGTAAGCTATGAAGAAAATTCTCTCACTTCTCTTTCCTCAGGGAGAGAGGAGTGTCTCACCACCCAACAGTTCCCCAAAACATACAGGGTATGCTTGCTGTGCTTACTCAAGGCATAAAATAAAAGCCTCAACTTGACGTATTTTCTCCTGAGGGCTCGTTCACACCGTCAGAATTGCTCAGGATCCATTCTGCCCATTGCGCCGTGTGGATTTGCGCTTGGCAGAGGAGGGCAGGAGGAAGGCTCCCTGCCTGCTTCCCAGAAGAACCTCGCACTCTGTCCCGCCAGGGAGGGACAGACCAGATGCATC
This sequence comes from Pelecanoides urinatrix, assembly GCA_013400755.1. Lineage (NCBI taxonomy): Eukaryota > Metazoa > Chordata > Aves > Procellariiformes > Procellariidae > Pelecanoides > Pelecanoides urinatrix. The sequence goes on along the minus strand of VZTQ01001532.1, from coordinate 483,811 downwards.
ATGTCTTTTGGCCACGTTTGCAGTCCAGCGGCTCCTTCTACTTCTCTCCAGGCATCCTAACTGTAATAGGGCACCCTAAAGCTGCACAGGGGGCACCAGCCAGGTGACAGGAGTTTCATTGCTCTTACCTGGGACCATGCAATGTACAAGGCTTCTGTGCCATCTTCAGCAGGGCAGGTTTTGAATTTGTCTGCGGTTAGCTCCTTAACTTGTAGTAGGAGTCTGAACATCCTTGTGTGGCAGATGACAGAGGAAGAGATTTTGAGGTTACACCTTGCCTGGAGCTCTAGAAGAGGTGTAAAGCGTGTTGTTCACCCCAGCAGTCTTCCTGTTGGAAGAAAATGTGAGGTGTTTTTCTGTTTGAGACTATGTTGGGTTTTTGTTTGTTTGATTTTTAAAATAAACTTCCAAGACCATTGCCAGCAGATGTATTTTGCTTTTTGGTTTCATTATTCTCCAGAAAACAAGACTCTCACTTTACATGTGTTCCTGATGGGGCCAGTGATGAAGTATTTTTAGCAGACTTGGTAACTCTTCTGCAGTGCATTCATGCCTCGCTTGTTCAGAGCTGCAGTTGCTTTCTCAAACATGCATTCGGGGCTTCTGCCAACACACCCAGGGTACTACTGCTTCGTATTACAAGGTCCTGCTTTGTCAGGGCAGAATTCAGCCTGACAGGGCTGGAGCTGGGCTCCGCTAACGTAACTGCGGTACAGCATGTTCAGCTGGTGGAGGGGCGCTGGGGTTAGACTGCGTGCTTCCCTTGCTGCGCACCCAGCATGGAGGGCTCACTGCCTGCCTCTGAAACCGTACGTCTTGTGGCTTTCTCCTTTCTCGGATGTCAGCGGTATTAGGGTTGTGAATGCAGCTGGTTTGCTAGGCAGAGACCTGGCTCACTGATGCATGCCCAGGCTCAGCATTTTTGTTAGCTGCTGCTGCTGGAGTTTGCTTTTTAAAAATCGGTCTGTGAGCTGCTGCCTATTGCGATGCCAGAGGGGTGAAATCAAGTATCTTCTGTCCGTCCTTTCATGAGACTGGGTTAGATTTTTTTTCTCTGCTGTTGCTTTGTAGTAAGCAATGTTTGTGGCCCAGCTTGGGCTCAATATTAAAATATGGAAAACTGCTTGCACCGCTGAGGTGCTGTTTGTCTTTTAAGTGTTTGATCTGGTCTTGCTGTGAGGGTAAAGATTTTGTGTTGGAAGATTCCTCATGAATGCAAAGAATCTGTGGTTTGAATGGTTTAGTGACTAGAAAAGATTCCTAATACCAGAAATCTGTGTCTTTTGGGCTTATGGTCAGATTATCCAGTTACGGTAAGTGATTTCTTCCAGGGAGCTTCAAGGTGAGGCTTCCTCGTGGTAGTCCTCCACGAAGTATTCTGGAATTTGTCCCAAACAGCACAGACTGTAGAGTCAGAAGGTGCCATGTACAGATTTAGAGAACAGCAAGGAATGTGAACAGCAGAGGAAACGTGGCTGAGATCAACTTTTAATAGTGTTTAGAATCTCTTTAGCATTTAATGATTGAGTTTTATCAGGACAGTAAGGCAGTTCTAGGAAACTCCCTGTTCTTCAAGACAGAAATGCACTTCTTTGAAAGTCTGCCTGCATGTCCTAGTTTCACTAGAAATATTTGGTTGACTTCAAAATGGGGTGCTTCATTAAGAAAACAGTGGTGAACCGTAGCGGTTCCCTTCCCTCGATCTAGAGGAAATGTCATCAATCCTTGGATTGCTGGTAGCATTAGCACTGATTTTGTCTCCCTGCTCACGCCGTGGTGCCGTGCCTAGCTAACTTTCTGCCTTAGGCTCGCTCGTGTGCATGCAGGCTTTGTTGGAAGCAGGTTCTGCTTCGCTTTGGGAGCTGCTGGTCAGTGGGGCGGGGGGCCTTTCTCCGAGGTTACGGCAGGGCAGGGCGGGCTGCCGCGCGTGCCCGGGGAGCGGCTGCGAGTCAGTGGCGCTCCGTAGGGACGAAAACGGGAGAATGACATTCTGTGTTTGGCCCGCATACGCTCATTCCCAGAGGACAGAGCTGCATTGTTGGGACAAAGAAAAGTGAAAATACTAAAAGCATTCAAACTATTTTCTTTTTATTTGGGGAGCCTTTTTCTTTTGTGGAGCTCTGCTAAGTGGCCAGACCAGCATGTAGAGCCACTGGCAGAATTTAAAGGTGAGCTGAGAGTAGAAAGAAAATCTTGGTTTGTGTAGTTTTTTCTTTTTTGCAACTTACAAGGAAGGGGTTTTGTATTTTTCTATGAGACATTATCAAAGCTAGGCTAAGATGCCTGGAGAACCAGTACGAAAGATAACTGATGACTGATCTATTTAAAAGGAGAAAGTATTTTTAGTCAATCTGTTTTCAGCTTTTTTTGCAGTACATATTCTGTTTCAATGACTAATACTTGGGGTTTTAAAAATTCAGCTTTCTTGTGTCATCAGTGTAGCTGCACGTATCTGGGTCTTCAACAAAGCCAGGAAAGATCATATTTTCTGCTATTCACATTCCTACAGTTTAAGGAAATGTGGGTTAAAGGGAAGACTTTTTGTAGTGGAAAGGACATGTTATCTGTGTTCTTTTATAAGCTGTCAATGGAAAAAATAGCACTGTGCTACATATTTAAAAAACTTTTTTGTAGGTCATCTGCAAGGAAGAATTACATATTTGTTGTTGAAAACAATTTTGAGTTGTGGGGTTTCTTTTGTTGTAAAACAGGGTAGTGGGTGTTTGGGTTTTTCTGGGTTGCTTGTTTTCCTGTGGGGTTTTTTTGTGTGGTGGTTTTTTTGTTGTTGTTTTTTTTTGTTTGTTTGTTTGTTTGTTTTAAATACTGCTTTGACATTCTACTTTCACCAAGGCCACCAAGAACTATCGATCCAGGACAGTGACTTATTATTTTTCAGGATGATTTGTCATTGCTATTCAGGATGCTGCAGCTTCCTCACATTAACCAAGCTATTAAATTAGCAGGATATTATCAATTGGAAGCTTCATTGTTATCATTAATCCAGAGAAGATAGCTGTTAAAATAGCCAGGGCAAACAATGGTTCTTTTTTTTACAGAACGAGGGTCATATCCTGAACAATTTGATTGCTAGTTAGATTTTCCTGTACTGTGAAACATCTTAAGAGATGATCATAAGCAAAATGAAAATGAAATCTTTAACAAAAAAAAAAACACAAGCCAAACAAAACACCACAACAGTCTTAAAACAATGAGAGGGCAGCAGGGGAAAGGGAAGTTCCAGAGACAGAAAAGCCCTAATAAGCACACCTTCACAATGGGGAGTTGAAATCTGGGAGAAAAGAACTGAAATGAACCCAAAGTTGAGTGTCTGGAGCATATGGCTGGAGTGTCAGGAAGCAGATGCCTGTTGGAGAAGGGCTCGGGCCAGTGGGGATGGGGTTCAGGGCGAGGCAGCAGCAGCACTTGGGGCGTTCGTGTCAGCTCTTCTTCCCAGCGGCAGGATGTTGGGCTGAGGACACACTGTTGTATTCGGAACTGGGGTTTAGCAGGTTGACAGAAGTGCAGAAGTTCAGAGGGGAAGCAGATCAAGCTTTCAGAAGGAGCAAAACTGAGTCGAGGGTGAAGCCTCTTAATGATGACGTGATACAGTAGGTTCAAGGGATATTTCCCATTATTTTTGACTGTAAGAGTGAAGGTAGAGGTGCTCTCAAGGCTAACACTAGATAAGAGAGCTTCTGGAAGAAGAGGGTTGTCTGAAAGAACAGATAGAGAAACAACACATTTGTAAGGTGTCCAAATGCGTAAAGCGACACCAAAAGTCAGTACTGGCAATGGGTGTGATGGGGGAGACAAACCAATTAAAAAAGGTTAAAGACAGTGATCTCTTCCTGAGCAGTCCATGATATTAGAAGATTTTTAATCAAATAAATTAAAGAGAAATGCAAAAGCAAATGCTTCCTGCTTTATCAAGAACTCGATTCCAAAGACAACATCAATTTAGGCATTTCTTCTCCATCAATAATGCATAACCCGTAGACCAGTATTTATTTGGAAAGGAAGGGGATGCTAATTTCGGGAAGACTGATGGAGAAGGCAAATATAACCTGAAAATATTCAAACACAAATGCTAGTTTCTGTGATAGCCCCCTGCCTCTGTAGTCTGTGGGAAGGGACAGAATTTCCTGCTTTCTATCCGTGAGTTGAGCTTGAACACATCTTGAGAGCATTTGATCAGTATACATCTCTCTGCTCACATACAATGATGTGGTATGATGTAATTCGAAAGCTTCTGGATAGGATCACCAGGAGCAAAGATTATCAGAGCTCGTGACTTTTGGATTGATCAGTCAATGAAGTCACTCAAATTATTATTTTGTTCTTTAGAGAAATGAATAAGTAGGGATTGTTGTGTGGCAGCCTCTTGCACATCACAAACCCGTAGAGCACACAGAAACGGAATCCTTATTTTGTTCAATAATCGCTCCAAAACCTGCAAGAGCAACATTTTCTTTTGTCTGAATTTGTCCATGTAATCAGTGGCTCTCTTCATAGTTTGCATTCACGTCTTGGTTTTGTATTCTGGAATAAAGGAACCTTCCCTAGAATGTATTCACATCTTATTTATGGCTCGTGGGGAATCTGCTTTCGTCCACATCCAGTCTGTTGTGACATTATTAGTTCTAACTATGTAACTTAAGAGTTTACTTCATAAATCATATTATGCAAATCTGATAGATGGGCTTGCTGAATTTTATGTGCTGCTATCAGTGAGTTTCATCGGCTTTTCTGGTTTTAGGATTTTTGTAGAAGTTCTGAACATTCCAAATAAAGCTTCAAATTTTCAGTTATACTGTGACTTTCATCTGCTTTCATGGCAGAAGAGCATTCAGAAGCAAACAAACAGAAAGAAAGACAAGACAAGCATGCTGCTCTCCAGAGGAAGTACAGCTGTAAATGACTGTAGACATGAAGCTTCTTTAGAAATCAGGAAGCATGTTCTGAGATTACCTTTCACTTCTGAGCTGAGAGGAGGGCTATCAAATTCAGTGTATCCAAGGCATTTGAATGAATCTAAGACCTCAGGTATGTTACTGAGTTAACAAATTAGCCTATGCAGCTAAGCTGTAGTAACCCAGCATGTCATGTGCTTATTGCACACTTGAAGCTCATTGCAAAGTAGGAACAAAATCTTAACTCTTGATCGACAGACTTTAGGTTCAGGCAAATGCATCCTGCCTCGCAATTGCAATTGCCAAGACAACTCATGTTTTCAAATGCTGTGATTAACACATAGCAACTCAGTATGTCAATATGGGTTCTTTGTTGATAATTTAAGGAAAGTCAGGTCACTGAATGGTAAAAACTAAACCACCAAGACAGTTGCTGAAGGATGAGAAGATGCTTTTTATGGTTTTTGTTGTTGTTGTTGTTGTTGTTGTTGTTAGGGTGGGTTTTTTTTCTTTTCTAGTATTTTAATAAGAAGAAATTGTGAGAGGGTAAAATTTGGTACGTCGAAAATCTTTAACAGTGTGATAACCAGAAATAATCCATCTGATACATAGATATCCAATAAAACTGAAAGCTGACAAGTGAAATTTGTTTAAAAGAAATGAAAGCTATTTCAAGCACAGCTGTTTGCCTTTCAAATTGTTGTTGGAGAAAACATAGTGTTAAGACTAAAAGAAATGGTTTTTTTGGGGGGTGGGTGTATTCTGTATCAGTTAGACTTACGTTGGACACTGTGATGATGTTCATGCCAGCAGTATTGAGAAATGAAACACCAAGCCTACTTGGAAACTTTCCATTTCATCACTATGCAGTTTTTAGGTTGCAGCTTTATTGGTACACTTAATCCTTTACGCAGATTGGGCATTTTGCCTTGATTGTGGTTTATGCTGAACCAGAGTAATGTTGCATAGTATGCTAAAAGTCTTTATTTTTGTATTTTACCATGTCAGGAAGAAGGAAGATAGTTTTTTATATGGAGATTTCTAACAGGTTAACCAATTCATTGCTATTTAAAAAAAAAAAAAAAAAAAAGACTAAAACCATTTGAAGACCATCACCCATTTACTAATCAGGTATGTTACATCTTAGGCTGTGTCTAAAATTGGAACTGGACTATGAATGCTCAAACTTTACATTTGGTGCCATTTGAGGAAAGCCAGAGCTGTGAGGGTGGATATGCACAGAATGAATGACATTGTCAAGACACTCTTCGCACTGCCCTGCATACAGTGGTGGCTGCAGTGTGGCTCAGGGGACGCTAGTGGCAGCCTGTCATGGTTTCTTGGAGACAGGGAATGGAGCACACAGTGCCCCCCAAACTAAGTGCTGTTTCTTGTCAGCAGCCAGGTGCTTCAAGCCTGGTCTGCTATTACCTCCTGCTAAGAAAAGGAGTAGTCCTGGAGGCACACCTTCTCCTGTTCGCAGGCACAGCTTGGTAGTTACTGCTGGATAAATGTTACTCTTGGATCAGTGCAGCCAGTGAGATAGGAGAAGATGGGATTTGGCTCTCAGAGCTGCAGGTATTGGACCATTATACTTAACAGAAAGGCCCAATGAAGATGAAAAGCAGGATATAAAAAAAATCTGTTATGAGGAAATTTTTGTGGCTTGTGGCAAGGATATAAGAGTTCCGTAGGCTTGAAGAATAAGCAGAAGAGTGGTTCAGAGTGTCAGTGTTAAACTCTGGAGCACTGGTCAGAGCCAGATAGAGTATTACGCTGAAAAATGGTAGTGGGTGCCAGCAGCTGCCTTCCTGATCTGTTAGCTGGTGAGAGCGGGTTGAAGACAGTGGGTCTGTTCAGGACAGATCTCGGGAGCTCAGTGCGTCTTGCCACATCCCCTCTCATTCACCACCGTCAAGAGAAAGTGCCCCGAAGTCTGGAACTGATTGCAGCTAGTGCTCTAATGTTGCTGTAGGGCTGAGCAGGAATGCCACCAGTTTTGTTGCCGGACCATGTTTGCCTTTGGCCAGCTCAGCACAGCATCAGCACCCGCACGGCGCGGGGCAGCAGGGCTCCCGGCGCGGCGGCGGCAGCGCCTGCCCGGCGGCGGGGCCTGCGGGGGCCCTCCCGGGGAAAAGGGGACCCTGCCGTGCTCCGTGGCCCGGGTGGAATGATTGGCCATTGATTAGAGCACAGCAAAAATAATTGCGCTGTTGCACACCTGCAGGTTTACGAGCAAATTCTAAGCAATATCCTAAAGGGATGCAGGGTTTTATTTCCCAGTACAATGACTCGTACCTTGGTGGCGTCATGTGTAAATGTTCACTGTTCCAGGATTTTTCTAGTTGGGGGGTGTTGATAAGTGTGATAGCAGAACGGCCAGGTGTGCTGGTGGGGCCCTGGGCTGGGCCAGGCTCCGGAAGGTTCTGTGGGGGCGGCGTGCAAGGGGCCGGGAGCTGCTGGCCATGCAGTGCCCCAGGCTCACCCGGAGCGTGGCCAGTGCGTGCACCACCTCTGCTGTGGAGAAATGGGAGGTAATGCAAGGGTCTGCCTTCTGCCCATCGGGATCGTACCTCAAAAACAGGTAGTGGACACCCGCACCAACAGCTACAGCTGCCCAAAGAGGATTGTTGTTAGCTGCTATCAGCTATAAGGTCGCAGCAGAAAAAAGCAATAGCTGAGAAGCATGTAGTGTCAGGACACCGGAAAGCGCCTTCATCCCAACCCTGCACCCGTGTTCGAGGGGAACTGAGCCCCGCTCTTCCAGGGCCGCCTTCTCTCTGAAGGCCTGTCTCTTGCTGTTGTCCCCCAGCAGCTGGCGGAGAAAGTGCACAAGCTCGGAGCGGTCCCCTCGTGCTGTAGGTCACAGCTCTGCCAAAGGTTAACTTTGTTTTCCCCTTGCTTTCCCTCATGGCTAGAAGTGGAGTGTATCCCGGATGGCCATGAAGCAGCAGCAGCCAGTGAACCCCCTGGCTGCTAATTCGGAGCTGAGGTGCAGGCAGCCATCTTGGATTTGTCAGTTTTTCCTGTACCTGGAAAAATCAAAAGGAATGGAGACTGAGGACGGGTGACTTTCTTCCCCTTCCAGAAGGGTGTCAAAGGCTGCCGCCATGCCATCTGTGAGCAGAGCACGGTAGCCCCCCCGGACTGATACATGCCAGTGTCCACGCACAAGCTAGTTCACACAGCTAAGGGCTAACGTCCTTGGGAGGGATTAGCCACGTCGCAGCACTGTGCCAGGGCTACCCCTCAGCTCCCCGCAGCACCCTGCTGCCCTTGCTGTTTTTGTGTGCCTTCTAAGACGACGCGCTGAGAGCCCTCCCAAGTACGCAGCATAATCCTGGGGAGTGGGTTGGCTGCCCTGGGAAGTGACGTGAGGGACTGAACGTGGAGACCTGCTGGGCAAAGTCCAGGGGCTGGCCAGAGCAGTGATGGCCAGAGCAGGCCGTGGTCAGTGTGACTCCAGATCTCCAGGTGTCTTTCCCAGAGGAGCTGTTTGGCCTCCTCAGGAATGCAGCAACAGGCGTGTAAGTGTAGACAGGGGGGAACACAGGCTCCACTGACAGCACAAATACACCAAGAGGGATGGACAATTGGTTTCTCATGAGGAAGAAAAAAGAAAGTCAGTCAGCCATTCCCATTCAAGACCAGCAAACTTCTGACTTGATTTTATACCCCCAAGCTAGAGTTTTCTTTTGCACCAAGATCTCCTTTGCTTTAATGGGATTTAGTGGAGTTTTGCATGTCCTTTGGATGGAAGTCTTTAGAGTCCCATTCTACGTTTGGAAGTGGAGCTTCATCAGTACTAACAAATTAGTGTAAAGTGAGGTTTTGGATCATCGCATGAATAGCTGGAATAGACAAGCTCAGCAAAAACTTTTTAAAGTCTCTCCACACTAGGTTATAAATATTGAGAAGTCCTTTTCTGAATGGACAGTATTTTAACCATGTGTGCAAATCTGGTCTAGTAGCAATTTGGCAGGCAGCAACCAGATTTCTCTCATTGTTACTGTGGGAAAGTTGATTTGATGCAGCAGTAATCAGGCAAACGCCCTTGGAAAATGTCCTTGATAGCCTCCTGAAGGATCATCTGCTGGTGCATGCACAGGTTTACTCTCTAACCTAGCTCATGGAGCCATCTACTGGCTAATAGCAACCCCAGCTATGGGTTGTCACTTTAGTTTTGAGCTGCGTCATCACAGCCTGCCATGGTCTCTTCCTCGAGATTCAGTGTTGGTATTGTGTGCTAGACTGGTTATAAAAAGCACCATCAATACGGCCGCACTTCACATCAGGGCTACAGGGTGCAATATTTATGGACTAACCTTTCTCTCCCCCTCTCTCACTTAATAATAAGTGCTAGTAGAAACATTTTTAATACTTGTGGAACGGTGTGTGGGGAAAGGAAGGGCTGTTTTTTCTTATGGTGATTAAAACTGGGGCAAGAAACTGCAAACAGTAACAAGGAAAGCAAGTCCTATACAGAGCATCCTTTGAGTGAAAGCTAAAAAAGGCAAATACAGTCAAAACTACCTTTATCCCAGTGGGTATGTACAGAGGAGGGCAACTCCAGTTCTATGCAGTGACTTTGAAGTCTAGGAGCTTAAATTAGAAGGTAAATGTTAAATAATGCATTAACTTAAAGTGCTTCTGATCCAATTGTACCTTATACATCAGGTTATTGCAGCTTTTACAATCGCGTACAGTTTTGTAATTTGTATGTGCCAGCAAGAATGTTAGGTGGCTTTAGCCCTTGTCCCTGGACAGTAAACAGGGGAACAGACTGTCGGCTTTCAGTTTTGGGGGTTAGTATGGATCAAGCCCAGATATCTGTGATTAGGTCTTCTTGCAGCGGTGCAGAAACTTACTAATTAACCACATAATTAACCAGAAAGCCTTATGCAAGATGTTTCATATCACTGAAATTATTGATCCAGGAGTAGCGTTTGATTATTAATTCTTCACTGGCAATATAAAGTTCTAGTCAAAAAAGGCAAATCTTGTGGCTTTGAATTTTCAGTAATCTGTGTTACCATAAAGCCTTAAAATGAACAAGTTGTTTAACTTTTCCACCTGTTTACTTAAGCCAAATATTGTAAATTAATTAACTGTGTAGATGCTTTTATATCCTGTTCATATGCGTTGGTAAGTTTAGAGGATATAAATCTCATTAGTAAGTGTTGCCCTTTCTAGGAGTCCTGTAAATTTAGTGACATTATGAATTCAGAGTTAACTATAACTAATTCCCGTGTCTGGACAAAACTTAGAAGTGAACATCCAGTTCTTTGAGAGCTCTTAAATATTTAATATCACATGTTGCAGAAACAGATGCAAAGATTCAACTAGGTATTTAAGTAAAATTACTTTGAAACTCCGTTAGTTCCTTCCACTAGTTGCCAAAGTCTGATTTCATGGTTTTCCATTTGCACCGAGACAGTGGAAGACGTCAGTACCTCCTACCAAGAGTTCAGCTTGAAGTGCTTATAAGGTTATCAGCAGCTGCAAAATGGGCACAAAACCTGGGCTGAAATGGCTTATCAAATCATATTTTCAGCATTAATTGTCAGTAGTTGGCTTTCTGAGATCTTTACTTTACCTGAAGGCTTAGTGCTTTACCAGCGTTGAAGAGAAATAGTAGGTAATATGGCCCATTTTAAACCTTCACCACAAACTATCATTGTGTTGTGTCATTTTATACTGAAGATATCTTTTATCTGTCCAACAAATAAGATTTTTAAGTCAGTGGTTTTTAAGGGGGACCCTCCTTGCCCTGAAGCCCTTATGCTTTGAAAGCAGCAGTAGTAGCTTTTAAAAAAGGTTAGGGAGAAAAGTTTCCTTTCCTGAGAGAGAATACCTGTTTGTGGGTCCAGAAGTTTTGTCGAGCACAACAAATGAGGTCCCTTTCTCTTTCCTATTCTTCTTTCCTCTTCCGTATTTTATCAAGCTGATATTTTCAGTGTGGCTAAGATCCCTTTAACCCAAGTACAAGGAAAACTGTACTCAAAAAACTAGGACCTGAAAATAAGCAGTGATGTGACCTCGGTCGATGATAGCCATCGTAGAGGCTGAAAGACAGGAAGACTTGGCTGTTCATTATTGTGTCATGCAGCACTGCCCAAACTGAGGTGAAACATTTTAAAGAGATGAGTCATGTGCCTATCGCAGCTCCCGGAGTTAAGGATCTCATTTACCTTGATTTAGAAAAAGCCACAAAACTGAACTGTTCTTCAGGAACGAGCTGATGAAAAGGGAAGGAAGATGACCTTTTTTGTTGATGGATTCAAGTGCCATACAAGAATAAGGTTTGCAGTGTTAGTAAGAGGTGCAAGAAGTTCCTGAAGATCCATATGTCTAGAGAGCCCTGTTTTGCTTAAGGAGTTAAACTGCTTGAGCATCTTCCTGCCTGCTGTCTGTCTAAACAGAGTCCTTTGGAGCTGAATTGATCTTTAAGTACACTGTAAAGCAGGTGTTTTGTACTCCTTGTATAAAAATACAGTCGTTTTGGATTTATCTAGGGGGGGATTTCCTAGTTTAGTTAGAAGAAAGCTGAGCCTGTTATGTTTCAAGCAGATCAGGAGAATTACGAATTCTTTGGACTTTAGAAAGAATGTTTTCTTTCTGAAGTCCTGAAAGTGAGTTGACTGATGTTGAGAGCGCAGTCCCAGTTGAACTCTGGCAATGTTTGCTGATTTTGATGAGCTTTGTTTTTAGTCCATGTGCTCCACGCTTAGTTGCTGACACATACCTCTTTAGTTGAACTGGCAGAAAAACCACACTAGACAATATATATTATTAATTCGAAAACTATGACAATGTTTGCAATAATTTTACTATTTTACAATTGCAAGTGGATAAAACTAACCTATACACTGTACAGTTCATGTGTATTCTGATAAATACTCGTATTATATTTAGCTTGGATATGAAAAAGTATTTACGATGTACAACCACATATTTAGTCAGGCACAAAAAGTACATGATGAAGAAACTGATTTAACTTAAAAAGCTATTACTCCTGTGAGTATCAAGAGTTAAGAATAAGAAAACCTAACATACGCATCCATGCATAAGCTGCTGGATGTGATAGTTGTTTAAAATGTGTTGGCTGCCAAGCAAGTCATTCTGTCTTAAGGTTTTAATAAGCAATTGTTCCTTTGCTTCTCCCCTTCCTTCCTTCTCCTCATATATGCACTTGTGTGCACACACTTCCCTCCCTTCATTACTATGCATACATACACACATACCCTTGCTTTCTGCTGGCTCGTCTCCTTCCGATCCTGCCTGCTGGTGATGACTAGTTAATTGTCTGGAACTCGCTGCGCATGGGGCAGTCGTGTGTAGCATTTCCCCGTGGACTGTGCTTCCGCCTTCAGCTACATCTGCTCTTTTATCCCATGCAACTGTGTGATTCCACTTTCCTTGGAGGGGAGGGCTGAAGCTGCATCATCCATATGTAAATGGCTGACTAATCCTTACATTTAGAAGAGATTCTCTATCTGAAGTTTTAGTCTTGAAACTATTGGGAGTGACACAGTGACAGAAGCAGGTTCCTCAGCTGGCTTTTTATAATTAACATTCAGGATTTGTGAGCTGTACGCCTGTTTAAGTGCCCCCTTTGAGGACAGTCAGAGGTGGACATTTTTCCCTGACATAACTAACTTAAAGTTTTCCCTCTTTATAACTACACCGGGAAGTGTGAAAAATTTCCTGATATGTGAAGAGACAAAAGTTGTATTGCAGGAGTCCTTGCATACCTGGAAGTTGATGAGTCTGTCTTGATCTAACCCCATTTTTAGTAAGACCTGTCTTAGACATGCAGTTTTGCTTGAGTGTGTTTACCCTGCATTTTTGTCTGTATATGGAGTTGAAAGAGTCCATCAGCTGTGAGAGTCTTCTAGCCTGTTCTGACGTTTGTGATTGGTTTTGTCTGCATTTGATGCAGAAGAGGAGATGAAATCATTTGGGCAAGAGAGAANCTCTAGATGTCTAACCTAATATTTGTAATTTGATGTGCTGATACCAAGTGCTTGCACTTTACGGCCTTATAATTTGGTTCATACCACTTGCTTGGCTTTCTGGCTGTCATCCCTCTTACCTGTCATCCTTCACTTCAGAAGGTTCAAAGTAGATCTTGATTTCCTGAGCCTTGCAGTTTACCCAGAAAGAGAATGAAAGGGGCTGATACTCCAACTTACTCTCCTTTTATTGAAGTGCTGTGTGCAAGCGCCAAGTGGGCCTCTTGGTAATCCTTCCTGAGTCACTAAGAAGCAGGACCAGTTCAAGTATAAAGCCTGTATCTGAACAGGTATTCCAAACCCAGGACCTTAATTAAAGACTAGTTTCAGAACTGGATTTAAAAAAAAAAAAAAAAAAAAGACTGTACATTTACTTTGCCACAGATTACTGAAGCTTCTGGTTTGCACTTGCTGAATTTAGAGCTCAGCCTCTATTTCTCCATATGTTCCTCTCTGATTTTATGTAGCTTTGTATTAAATGGAGTGATCCAGTTTCTGCTGCATGACAAGGCTGTGCCAGGATAAGCTCTGACAAGGATATGGTTTTAGCACTAGCATGCAGGGTTTGAGCACGGGCTTGCTTTTCCCACTTGCCTCCACTGTCTATCAGTTGTACCTGGTATTTCAGTGTCTTTACGTTCAGTGGTCTCGAGCGAGTAATGGAGTTTAGAAATCCAAACCATGAAGCTTTAGAAACAGCAATGTCCCAAGCTTGACAGGACAAAGTTGTATCATATATATTGCATAAACTAGCAAACTGTGAATCTCATTTTTCTCTTAAACGTGCCCACAGCACTGTGGGCCTCGGATGGCTGGAAACACTGCAGAGGGCACACCTGGTGCACGGCGTTCAGCCGCGCTCTCCCAGACGCTCGGTTTCAGCAGGGAGCGGGTTAATGCTGCAGCGGGGCTGCGTGTGGGGCCCCGGGGAGGCAGGTCCGGGGGTGGCAGGGGCAGCTGCCCTGTGCCCAGCGGTGCCCCCACGGTGCCCAGCCCCGGTCCTGAGCCTCTGCTCCTGGTGTCTGTTGAGGACGCGGAGCCAAATCAAGGTTGTCCTGCTATGGTGCCGGCCCAGTTTTCTTCTGGTAATTATAGTCTGCCTTTTTAGACTCCTCTGCTGTTTCAGTTTCAGGGTTTTGTCTTCCTGTAGCTGTCACTTTTGCGTCCTCATTTTCCCAATTTCACTGATGCAGAGTGTACTGTTCAGTTGTTGCTATGAGGAGATTCTCTTCCCATCAGTTGGATGTGCACCTCAGGTGTTCAAAAGAGGCATTTCACAGTGAAATACTCCAGAGGAGGGAGAGGGGGTGGAGGTCACCTTTTCTCCACAGTCTAAGCACCACTTTAGGGAACAGCACAGTGAAGGAATGATCACAACTCAGTTCTTGAATTTTCCACCAGTTTCTCACTCTCTCGCTTCATATTTTGCATTACTTAATATTTGGCAGCATTCAGATTTCCCCAAATATATGGATCTAGCCCCTACTGTATTATTTCCCTAAACTTCTTGGTTTTAAAGGATCTTGGAAAGAGTTCTCATCTTGTTATAGGGGTCATATGAGCATCTAATCTCCGTAAGTTTTTAAGCTGCATCAAAGTTCATTTGCCTCTTTTTTTTTTCTTTTTTTCCCCCTACATCGCTCCTCTCTCCAATTTTACTAAGTAACTTCAGGAAAGAAATACTGTAGAATGCAAATGAGCTACTCATTGCTGCACCTCCCTTGCTGCTGAGGCAGTGGGGAACTCGCTGGCAGAGGCCGGGGAAGGTGTGGGGAGACCCTGCCTGGGGCAGCGAAGGGCTGCGCGCAAGCGTGCGTGCTCGGTGCCCCATCCCCTCCCTGCCCTTCTCGATGCTGTCGGGATTTATGAGACTTTTTCTGTTCTTGGCTTCGACACCTGGGAACATCTGTGTCCCTTCATGTTACTGAGGCTTGATCCCATCATGTGGCTTCTGGTGTGGTAGTCGTCATCTTCTGCTGCGCGAAGCCTTCGGAGAACTGAGGCGAGGGCGACGGCACCAGGGGAGTCGTTGCAGCAGTGAGACTTGCAGAGGCTCACGGCTGGGTTGCAACTTGCCAGAGTTGTTTGAATTTCGTTTGCATAGGAGAGTAGCTGCCAGTGCTCTTTTTATGATGTTTCTATTTCTTTGTGGGTACAGAAGTCTACTTTTAACAGCATGGAACGTGAGTGCACTGTTGCCACGCTTTGGGAGGGTAACAAAACTTAACCGAAGAAAACATGCATTCCTCTTCGATGAGGAGTGAAACTGATTTCTCTTAATGGAGGTGATATGCAGCCTGGTAGGTTGGTTTTGGTTTTAATGCTCTCTAAAGCTCGTGAAGGCTGTATGATTATATTAAGTAGAATAATGAGCGTATTTTCATGGATTTGTTTATTGCTTTATATGGTGAAATGATCTTTCTGAATAGTAGTAGAATTCCTGTGAATCAAGCTGGGTTTTACCCTCCATAAACTGCTTCCTAAATAAGGCTAATGACATTCTGTACAAGAAATTTCACCTCTCTTCCCTTTCGTCTCTGTTAAACGTGATCTGCTATCATTAACAGATAAAAGATCTTTGAAATCTGGAGATTTCTCAGTATATAGATACTGTTTTTTGAGAGTGAAATCTGCCATAAGAATGTAAAGCAGGTCCTTGAAAAAGTGAATTGTGACCCCCTTTTTTTTTTTTTTAATTTTCTTGTCATTGCATTGGATTGCGACACAAAATCTAGTGTGTGCCCTGAACTTGCCCAAGTATAGAAAATGTTTCAGTTTCTGTATTTAGCATGGACAGGTTTTTTTTAGTGGAGATTTCTCACTAGACTCTTGCAACAGGATGGCTTTTGGCCTGGTTCTTGCTTCTAGTTGGTCTGGAGCATAGCTGATAAGTCAGAAGTTACCTGGCAGACGTGCAGCGCAATGCAGCGTTGTGCAATGCAGTGCAGTGCATTGTTGTAAAACTCTTCTGCATGCCCTGGATGACTGGCTGATTTCAAAGATTTTGCAGATGTGGGGTGGGATCCTCATTTGGTATAGGTCAGTGAGTAATACCAACATTTCTTTTTAAAAGCCTTCTTTACAACAGCTTTGCTAGATTGAATTCTGTGTGCCATTTGTTAGAGCAGTGCTCTTGTGATCAGAGAATCTCAATATCTAATATTCCCATAAGGTAATCAATTTTTAGAAACCCTCTTACCATTTAACCCTGAGAATACGCACAGAGAAATGGTAATATAATGTCAGTTGAATTAGATTTCCTCTAATTTTTGGTTTTTGCAATCATTTTCATGGCACTACATTGCAGTTTTGAATATATGGTAATATGGTAAGTTACGTTGTTTTCATTTTCATTCATGTTCTGTGCACGTTTCTGCTTCAGTTAATTGCAGTAGTGCTTCCTGGTATCTACCTAACACAGACTTGCTGAACAAGGAATGGCTTTGAGGCAACTTATGTTGTAGCAATGCATTACAGAATGGGATTAGAAGCAGACGTTACTGATACAGCAGTGCTGGTACTTGTTGCTGCATGTTCATGCTAGGCAAAATGACAGTAAACGCTCCACTGCAGAACCCAGATTTATACCAGAGGCTGGTGCGATGTATTACAATTTGGTGACTGCGTGCAGCCCAGTTGCAGAATTGTACCACATACTGTTTTGATTGCCACCTTCCTTTTTCCTTTCCCTTCATTCTTTGCCCTTTATGTTCTCCAGCATCACAAAATGATGTTTTTGTGGATGTATCTTTTAATATCTCCATACCAACACAGCTTGTCTTCTGCACGAATCAGACTTTACTGTTCTTTTTCTATGTAGTGTTTTCATTCTCAATTCCTGTTCTAGATGCCCACTTGCTCTTTCATCATAATGCTTTTCCAGAAATGCCACGTGACATATCAGTATAATTTAAGACAATGGGGTTTTTTGGATGTTTTTCCTCTAACCCTGGTTCCTACAGAACATATTTTCAGGTTTCAATTCCTTTTTTTCCTAACGAAAACTGAATTTTGCTCTTAGTAATATTTTCTTCCATGTTGTCCATGTTTTGAGTCAGTCAAGACTTTTCTCCTAGGTTACATTGCTGAAATTTATATTTTATGAATTAATGTGTCAGTGCAGAATTTCTTCACATCAAAAGGGGTTGAACTTTGGACATGGAGTCAAACTTGTACATTACCTGTGCATTACTACAAGTTAAGAGAATGATTTAAAAAAAAAAACCAAACCTACCAAACCCAACCACCATAATGTCTGTCAGAGTGTCTAAGAGTCATCTGGATGAAAGGGACAGACAGAAAGGAAAAATTGAAATTTATGTCCTTGTATCCATGCTGGGTGCAAACATGCTGCATGGCTAACGCTGTAGGGAACTTCTAAAAGCCCACTTTCATTCTGTTGTTTTTGGCGGTTCCTGGTATTTTAGCCTTGGAAGCACCTTGCATACTTTGAATTAATGGTTCTGAAGATCTCTTAGATTATATATGGCTTGGCTTCATGATCATCTATCTCTATCCTAGATGAGTAATAGTATTTGCTACAAACAGGAAATATCAGTGAGACAGAGGAGAAGAGCAAGGGAGAAGCAGCCATAAGGTAAGGGTGGCTTTTTAAAAGTGAGTCTGAAGGAGTAGGGCTTGATGGCGTAAGGTGCTGTGTGGGTCAGAGCTATCACAAACAGGGTGATGAGACTTTGCTTTATATCTTCCAAATATGGCAGTAAAACACCTTTTCTTTGACAAGGAGGTCAGTGGTAGTGGTTAAGAGGTGTGAGGTTTCTTCTTGCAACAGTGACAGCTGTGGCTAGAATGCTGTTGCTGGCTCTGTTTTGTACTTGAGTCCTTATGTGACAGTTGCTTTCTGTTGAGAGTTTCAGCCTTCCAGGAGATCACATTAATCTTCTGAAAATTTTATTTAGTGATTTTTAAATAGCAGTGTTTCAGTGGTGCTATAAATAGAGCATATAGTTTATAGGTTGATTTATATCTTGCTGTGCATCTTTGAATCTCCATTTTTAATCTGCTTGAAAGTTGCTACCAAGTGCATTGTTTTGTGTGTGCTGAGAAACACATGTGTCGCCTTGATTCTATTGATTTGTTCCTGGTTTGGCTGTCTGTTACCCTGTCCAATTTTTTGCCTCAAAGGTGCGGCTTTAAAAATAGCATCATGTATTGAACACAAGCCCTGTGGCTTTAAATCTGGCAGCCCTGGCCCTTTTCTGCGTCTGAATCAGATGCTCCCAGCTGAAGGAGAGGTGCATAGCTCGCCTGTGAGCTCTGAGCCTAACTGTTGGTCTGCATCAGCAGCACAGGAGCTCTGCACACAGCGATGCTTGTTTTGGCAGAGGCGCGCTGTTTATACAGCGAGTGCCCGGAGCCCTCTCAGTCTGGCAGATGGATGGAGCCGGGTAGGCAGTGCGGGGGGAGGCTGCCCGGGCAGCACCGAGCACTGGGGCCAGGGCTGCAGATGGCCACGCGGTGATGTTTATGTGGTGCTGCTGTACCTGTGTGTGCTGTGAAAGGGACTTCTGTGAGCCTGTGAAGGTGAGAAGATTGTGAGCATCACTAGAACAGCATTAGGTACCTTATTTGGCTGTTTTATTTAGATCTTCAGTAGAACTTGACCTCATTTTGTGGCATCAGCCTTGGAAACACTGCGTTTTCCTCCAGGCACTGCTGTTGAATTTCTGTGGCTGTTTTTTTATATAGCTTTTCTTCACTTCGGAAGCTGGGAGGTATGAAGAAGACTCCTGTCTGAGTGAGTGTTGCAATCTGTGAGCAGATCAAACGTGGTGCTGCTTTCTGGGGTTTTCTTTTTTTGTTGTTTCGGGATTTGGCTTGTATGATACATTGAACAATGAAAGAAGGGGCTAGTAAATGCAGTCCGATGTCAGAGAGAGATGTTTGGATTGGTAGCTTTTTATATGTGACCTCTTATTTTGCTGGTTTAGCTGTGCAAAATGTATTTTCAGGAAGTAGTAAACAAACTGCAGAATCATATTTCTCCTCCAGGTAAAAAAAGAGTAAGAGCATACTGCTTCCCATGGAGTCAGTGACCTTCAGAAATGAATAAGTACTTTTCTTTGGTTTCATTTAGCTGTGTAGCTAGGCATTGCCTTTTCACAAGTCTGAGTTAACAGTAAGCTGTATTTCCCCCCCACATTTATTAAATATTGAAGAGAGACAGTAAGGGTTTTGACACTCTGATCTCCAATGCAAAATAGAAGATATTTTTCTTCAAGTTGTTGCAGTTAGCTCTCCAGTGCATTGTGGCTCCAATGTTTGGAGAAAAAAGAAATACGGGATCCAGACTTTTCTTTGCCATTTGCCTTTGCCGTAGATGAATGTTTGCCTAGGGTTTGTTATCACCTGCAGAAGACATGGTTGAGAAATTGCATAGTGTTACTGTTGTGTTTGAAGCATATATGTCTAATCACATTTATTCAATAGACTCATTATTTTCCTTTGGGAAGATCTGGATCTCCTCTGCTAGGACATGGGCTTTTTCTCACTGCATTCATCAGTCTTCATAATCAAAGTGACTCACAGGTGGCTCTTGGGAACAACTCTGTTAGAAATGTGGAGTTGAAGTGATCCAGACTGCTGAGGTAGAGGGCAGTAAGAAAGGAGGGGTTTATTTGTATTCCACATTCCAGGTTGATAGATTTGCATACTTTGCACCTTGGCATGTGTAACGTCAGGCTAATACATCACCTCTTGAGAGCTGGAGAGAGAAGTAGTGTTCTGTGCTCTCTAAATCAGATATGGGCAGTTCTGCTGCCAGGGTAGCCTGAGCTTTTCACCTTGTGTGGTGGAGGTGCTGCTGCAGTAAGATTTGTCTCTAGGTGGAGTTCTGGATGAGGCTTCTCGCTTTTTACAAGAATACTGAAAGCAACGTAGTGATTTCAGTATTCAGTTAACTCAGTGTTTGCTACGAATTTGTAGACAAGTGCCCTGTTGCCTTACTCTGCTGGGTATTCGTCATCCCTTGAACGCACCTTTCTCTTTGATGTCTCATTGTTCAGTGTTTTCTTCTTCCCGGTTTCTGAAGGCACACATGCCGTGTGTCTGCAGCCCTGGGGAGCGTGCGTGTTCTTGTGCTGTAGTGACTGCCCTTGCCTATATTGCTGCTTCTTGTCCTTGACAAGCTAGGTTTGCTGCTTTGAGCAATCTTACGGATTCAGCTGGTGCTAATGTGGGAGCACCCTGCAGCACTTGGAGCTAAACAGTCAGTTACGTTTGAACAGGAAAGGGATCTCTGAAGCCAGCTCTATTGCATAGCTTTTTGGCAAGTGTAGTATTAGCTGATGTACTATGTGTATGTTATATTAGAAAGGCTTTAAATAAGGCAACAATGTGTCAAGAAATGCTATACAGGAATGACAAAGAAATATGTTCACAGGAAACATGAATCCTGCTGTTTTGAAATATTTATCTTTTTGTGTAAACTGTTGATTGGATCAACTGCTTCCAGGATGAATTTTGGTTACAGTCACACTCTGTGTTGTACCTGCAGAAAATACTACAACTAAAAATAAGTAAAAAGAAGTGAAGTAAGTGTAGAAGTGCAGTTGCTGTGCTCATGTACAGGAGCCCTTTAGACTAAATGCTTGGAGATGACTCTCATGTTAAACTTCAACAGAAAAAAATCTCCTGAAAAAGGGGGAAGTCCTTGCTCTTGCATGTGGCTGTTCTGTGCAGAGTGATCACGCAGAGATGTTTGTTCTCCCAGACTCCAGACCCAGTTTGCTCTGTTGCTTTGCAAGTCAAATTTAACTTGCAATCTGAAAATTAAACTCTTTTCTTTACAAATGAATATGTAAGATGGAGTAATAATCTGTATTTATCAGATAGCAGCTTGAAGCATAAAAAAAACCCTCAAGCTACTCTCTGGGAAGTGTTAACAATCATTTTGTCTCTGAGGTAACGAGATCTGATTCGGACATAACTCGGAAAAACAGAATGAGTTTTTTTTTAAAAAAAAAAAAGGCAAAAAAAACCCCTGTCATTTTACACAGTCACTTTCTGATAAAAGCCTGTATAAACTTCTTTCCAAATCCACCCTCTCCTCCCAGTTCCTATACTTAATTTTCAGTCAGCTTTACCTCATTTCCTATCCTTATTATTGTAACTTCTGGCCTGATTGGCAGTCCCCCCTTGATTAAAAATCTGCAGCTGCTAAAATAAACATCCATGAATGTTATTTTGGCCGTATCTTTTGCTGTGTCATCCTTTTTCACCTCAAAAATCAAGTTCCTGCAAGCCCTTGTGTTTAATTCAGCTCTCTCCTATTTTTCCATTCGGATTGTTTTATTCTTTCCCTTGGACTTGCCTTACCTACAATGTCAGTGTTACTGCCCCATTTATTCAACCAGCACCGCTGCACTGATTTTCTTTTTGACTAGTCTGTAGCTTCAAAAAACCATTACTGAATTGGACTACCAAGCCTTACTATTTTGCATTCAAAAATATCTTTTCTCAAGTTTTCAGAAATTTGAGGTCAAGAAGGTAAGGTCTTTGGCGGCAACTGGGTTTTTGAAAAGATTTAAAGGAGCCAGAGACATCATCTTCAGGGAGGTGTTACACTGTGTTATGTCAGTCCCCTTCTGTCTCTAGGGTGTAAGTAGATACTTGCGGGCAGAGCTGGTGCCTGGTCCTGCATGTCTCCATCCCGTTTGAGGAAACAGCTTGCGTGCTGTTCTTCGCCTCAGCCCGCGCGCCTGGCTGACCAGCAGCGGGTGCACGTGCGTGAACCGCAGGTGGGAGAGATGTAAGTCAGCTTTGTAGCTTCAGTTACCTCTTAACCAGTTAGTAAGTGATAGCATTTGCTTCCTGAGAGGCATGGTGCCCCAGGCAGGTAGATTCAAACAGGGGGAACATGTAGAGCCTGCCAAGCTCTGCTGTGCAGGAAGCACTGTGCTGCAGGGAGCGCCCATGATCAGCGATCCTACTGTACTAACAGAGACTTTCCTGAAGGTCCCCTGTGGATTAGGTTGTGTTGGTTGTGATGGATGCCACATGCAATTCTTTCTGATACAGCAAGTACGATGTTATGTGGCTGCAGCATCTTCCACCGTTCCCCCCACCCCCCAGTGACTGCTGAAGTTGACATATTGGTCTCCTTTGGAGATTTCTGCCACTGACAGATATGAGGAAAATACAGCTGGTTGCTTTACAGCTAAAATCTGTTTCTGGCACTTGAAGCAGCACATGAAGTCACATCTCCATTTCATATTGAATGAGGTGACAAGGCCATGGGAGAGTCACGCTGCAGCTGGCTTTACCAAGTTGTGGGTGAGGGTTTGTATGTGTACCTCAGGCCATAGCTTGATGTATGTTTCTTTTGGCACCAACCCCAACTAAAGCAGTGCCGGGTCACTTTTCCCTCCTGTAGTGTTCCTGCAGTCCTGCTAGTACACAGTGTGTGGAGCCTTATGGTGAACCAGGTTTGGGAACTTAGTAAGAATAAAAACACCTCCAAGTTCCTTATCGCTGGGTCAGTCCCCAGGTGAGCTTGCACCTCGGCTCCGCAGGGAGTTGTTGTTCTTTCTGTCCCCCTGCTGCGCCAGCACAAAGTTAGGCAGGGAGCTGCTTAACTTGGCACCGCCACCAAAGAAAGGGAATGCTAAATTGTGTGTGAGCCTCTCGAGCATGTTGTAAAACGTTGCTCTGTTGCCGTTGCCGACTAGCCCTTCTGTCCCTTGTTAGGTATCTGCCATCCCTCTCTCTTTCTGCGGCGTGAGGACATGCGGGAATGCTGGGAACCACATGCGTGGCTCTGGGTTGGCAGATGTACCATGAGCGCACACGTGTTGTAGTAATCTTCACTCATGATTGTTTAAGTACGGTGAGTAAGGTATAAAGCTATTTCCTCTTGGTGTAACCAGTGTTGGTTCCTTGCTTTAGCTGATATCTTGGGCAGGCAAAGGGATTGTATTGGAATTTTTTCTTGTATTTTTTTCAGGGTCATTTTTCATTTTTGTTTTCTCACGGTGTTTTTTTTCCATAATCAGGATGATCTTCTCACCATTTTGAGGGTTAATTGCCCACAGGCAAAGGCTGTTTATCTCTTTTAGAAACCCCAGTTATAATCTAACCGATGAGCTGTATTATGAAAAATACACAGCAAGACTTCCTTGAGCTGTCCATCTGTTTGTATGCTTTCCTTAGCCAGTTTTGGTTTTGATTTGGATTTAGGAGTGTAACAGGGACAGCTCAAAACAGTTGCTGGCAATGATGACCAGCAGTTTCTGTGGGTAAGAGATGGAAGCCTGTTAAAATGCACAGCTGCTATAATTTCTGAAGATTCAATTGGCTGATAAAATTTTGCAGGATAACCGCACAATGTGTTATGAGGAATCACAGTGGACCTGTTCTTTGTTTTTCTTTTGTGTTCTTCTTGGCAGTAAAGCCAAGGCAGATGTTACATAGTGCAGGAGCATGTATGTGCACTGGGTGCTTGCTGAGGGAAGGTGGATTCTTAAATGAATCCACACGTAAGTGGACTGTTGTGTTTCTAGGGATGGTTCAGTGCGGCAGTATTTGGATCTTTTGTCTGTATTTAATCGAGAGGTGAATGAACAGAAATCTTCACCCTTGTGTATGCTATTACACAGGATTTGCAATGATATAAACATGCAATTTGAAATAAGTAGTGAACCAAAGAGTTGGTAGTATCAAATGCGTGGCAGTGTTGCAGCAGACAGACAAAAAGGGTTACAGGTCCAAGTTTTTATTACAGACGTATCTACAAATGTAATATGTAGGTATGGAATCTCCGTTCTTGGAGATACTCAAAAGTCACCTGGACACGGTCCTGGGCAGGTAGCCCTTGGTGGCCCTGCTCGAGCAGGGGGTTGGACCAGATGACCTCCAAAGGTCCCTTCCAACCTCAACCGGGCTGTTATTCTGTAACATCCTTTAAAAAGCAAAAGCATTAGAAAGAGCTATCTCAACCGTAGGTCATAAATAGCTTATTGCATCCCCCGGATGGGTCAGGCAGAGTAATTTGCATGACTTCTTTGTTTACTTTGGGGCCCACAATAAATTTTGCAGTATGCTATGTCTTTATCAGATCTAGTAGGGACACTGCATGCTGTCTACTCATGGACAGTAGAGTTGATATCACCTTGACTCAGATGTTTAAAGAATCATGTGCTGCAGGTGTCATGCAGGGAGGTGACTCGTGGCTGTCGATTGCATTTAATTGAATATGTTGAAGGTGGCTCATAGTAATTCATGATGTTTAAGTATCTCTTCATTGTACCTTACAGGGATTCTGTGCATGGCTTCCTACAAATGTGCATTTAGATGGTTTAATGCAGATCTGTAATGATACTGAGGCCTAACGGCCTCAGCACATTTTTTGCACTGTACAAATACTGAAAGAGAGAGGGAAAAGGGGAAAAATGCAGGGCCAAATGAGAAATTACAGTGTAATTACAAGACACTGAGGTTAACAGCCCTGTCCCTGAATCAAGAGTTGTGATTTTTCTACAGCCATAGGTTGTCAGGCCCTCAGTTTCATACCCCTTAAAAAGACAACTCTTCTTGAAGTGCAGGACTTGTGCAACTAATGTGAATTTGGGATTGTTCAGTGGAAACTGCAGCAGCATCCAAAAGATCGATTCTGCTTCATGTGACACGTGGTTTGTTGAACAGATGTTTGTGTGCTAGTGTTTAAGTCACCCCTGTATGAAAGCAGTAAAAGGTATTCTCCTTAAGCCTCCTTTGACTCCTCAAAACAAGAAATATTACCAAGAACATGTTGGGATGGAAACAAAATTAAAGCTGAGTTTGAGAATCATGCATTTTTAGTAATCTCGGGGCCCCTTTTCTACAGATAACTTCCTACTCACAACATTCCTTGAATCTAAAGGGACTTGATCCTGAACATTGTCAAGATATACTTTCTCTAAACCTTCTACTTGTTGCAGTTTGCCATCTTCTTGCTTTTAGAAGGAAAATTAATATACAGTATTCCACGTGGACAAATATACAGGAATAAGTCCACTGGAAACCTTGGTGAGAATTTGCCAAGGTCCATTCACCCAGCTATGGTTTGCAGCAAAGCAGCAGGTAAAAAAAACCTCCTTTTCCCTGGCATTTGGTTTCTCTATCAGCAGCAGACCATAAGCAACTGATCAAGTAAAATACTTTCCAAAATAATTTTGATCCTCTCTTTATAGTAGTACTGTCCATTTTCAAAACCCACTGTTTTCTGTGGATTTTGGTTGTTTTGGGTTGGTTTTTTTTTCTGCCAAGAACTTTCTCAAGCACTTCTATTTTTCACTGTTTTGTTTATTTGCATTAATTTGTGGTGGGTTTTCCCCCCCTAAAAATTTTGTATAAAGGTACCTTAAAATAATTTGTCAGTTTGGAGTTCAGAGGCACCGCTCAGCAGACAGGGGCAGGAAGTAGATAATTCTGTATCCAGCTGGAAGCGTAAGGAGACTTGAAGGAAGTGAAAAGTAAGTACCTGTATTGAGCATTCAGTTAACAGCTCTAATAAATACAGGGCATGTGCTGGGAATACGAAGAGCAAGCAGTCAGGCCCTTGCTTCTCGTCTCGCATCGGAGAGGGCACACGTGTACCTCCCGTGTCACCCGCGGTCTTGGGATGTGCCGGCCGGCAGGACGTGTGCTCTGCTGGGCGAGCTGGCCCCAGCCTGGCGGGGCCGGCGGAGGGGGGCCGGGGGGCCGTGGGCTCTGTACCTCACAGACGTGGTCAGACACGAAGGATGCTCTTTTTTTTTCCTCCCCTCTGATTTTTATTCCCCGTAAGGTGTTAATTAGAGACCTTATTTACTGATGAACTAACTGCCCTGTTTCTGTTGTCGGAGACTGCAGGCGTGTGGGTGCCTGAGGCAGGAGACCATCTGCCCACCCAGTTGGAGGGGCTGGCCCGCCTCCCTGTGCCATGCCTCCGCTGCGCCCCGTGCCTGTCCCTGCACCTGCAGCACAGTCTTGGCCAGCCGTGCGCTAACGATGCTGTTAATGAGGGGTGTTTCCAAACAGGAAGTCTAAAACTTATGACTTATGAGTCTCCTAGATTTTTCTGCTTGTATCGCTGTACTGCCTTCAGCACAGTGGGGAAAAGGAAGCAGAACAACTTCTGAATTTTTTCGTGATTAGTTTTCACTGCCACTCAGGGTGCTTGGTCACCGGGAAGCGTGATTAATCCGGGCTGCTGAGGCCCTGTTCGCTGCTTTCCGGGGTTGCTTCTCCGCAGTTGTTGTTCTCGGCTCCCCTGTCTTACCTTGCCCTATATATTTTTATTCCGAGTAACATGACGCTTTTCAGTCACATTTTAAAGCTCCAAGTAAGAGAGGAGGAAGCAGGAGCAGAGCAGTCTCCTTACAGTAGGCTTGCTCTGAATTCTGCTGTTTGTTTAAGCCAGCTGCCCTGCTTGTTTAAAAAAAACAATCCATCTTCTTGGTGAATGACTCTCTGGTATGTGCACTCACTGAAGTACTTTCAAAAGAAGGGTGAAACACCTTTAAAGGAACTGTTGTGTTTAATCTTCAGCAACGCCAAAAGGCAAAACCGTAGGTTCTTTTTGGGCTGTGTGTTGCAGAATACATAGGTAGAAAAACTTTTACAGGAGGGAAAGCCTGACAGTGTTGAAAGCGCTAGGAATTTGATAAGATCTTGAGGGTGAGAAAGCATAAGGGCCTCACGTGATTTCATTCGGTTCAGGGCATAACGCCAGAGCAGTTTTCAGTATACCTCCTGGTAGGAGGTCATGCAGGTCCACTCTATCTGGACTGACTCAATATACTGGAAAATTGTACTGCAAGGGAGACTGACTAATTGAATTGTAATCCCTATTTTTGTACAAACATTGACCATTACAGTATTTAATTTACCAGCATCTTGTTGGGACAGATTGCCAGTCATCTTATCTTAAATCAGTAATATGTCACCGGCATTTCCCAGGGACCCAGTTTGTGCCGAGTCTTCCCTTTCTAAAGCCTTGTCAGTTCCGAGGAAGTACTTAAATTATCTCAGTTCTGTTCCAGAATAGCACTTCGGACAGCTGTTCGCTTTTTAGTTGGAAAAAACCCTTCTTGTTATTCCAGAATCATAGCCACACTGCTGGTAATTATAAAGTAATTATCCCGACATGGTGTATTCTGCTACAGCTGTTCCGGTTTATTTTCTGTCACAGGTAGGAAGATAACCTGGGGAGATACGCTGAAGTCGGGGGGGAAGAGAAGGTCTCTACAAAGCACCGGGGCCTCCCCTGGCGGCAGCCCGGGCCGCNTGGCCCCGCGCTGGCGAGGGCGCGCCGCGGGCTCTGCTCGGTCCGAGCACCCACGGCGGCCGGGGCCGAGCGGGCCGGGCCCTCGGCGGCTCGGCCCTTGCTGACCCGGGCGTTAAAAGCGCGCCTGGCCCGAGGAAGGGGAGCGTCGCGGGGCAGCTGAGCTGCCCGGCCCTGCCTTCTTCCAGCCGAGAGAAAAACGTCGGCCTGCGTTTTGGTTACTTCGTGTGGTTCGTTTGCGCCGAAATAGCGTTTAACTTCTTTTTGGCTAAAAATGCGGTTTGTCCTTTGAAACTTGCTGTCTGTTTTCCTTCCACTTGGAGGCACCTGCTCGCAGGGTTTATCGCTTACAGCAGGCGCTACAGGCCTGACAGCGTGGGGCAGAGCATGTGTTCGGAGGGCTGAAGGGCTCTGTATTTCTGTTTTAAGCGCTGACCTTAGCAGATCTTTTCTTTTCTGGTAAGTTTCATTATTGCTTGCTTTCATACAAACAGATGAAGCACTGGGAATAACTTGGGTTTGCTGTAAACTTGATCTGTATAGCTTTTGCCCTTTCACGGTTAACTTCTCTGTGCTTTTACTCGCCAGCTGATAGAGCTATTGGCCTCATACCAAAACTTCAGAGAACTCCGCCTGCCAAACTTGGGTGCCCTGTCTTGCTTTGTGCTTTTTTGATTGTTTGAGGCCATTAAGTTGGCTTTCATACGAGGGGGTTTGCTTTTTTTTCAGCTTTTACTAGATGTCTGTAAAGAACATGAAGCTCAATTGATTGATACCATGCCCTGGCCAGCTGCAAAAAGTTTCATTTTTGCATAATTACATCCACTTGTCAAGTTGGTTGGTGCAAGGAAGGAAAGGTTTCATATTAGTGAAGCTGGTGATAAGTGCTTATATTTCTCTCTCTCCTTGCCTAGATCGAGCGATTGGAAGTCAGCAGCTTAGCACAGACCTCCAGTGCAGTGGCCTCGAGCACTGATGGCAGCATCAATGCAGACTCTGTTGATGGGACCCCAGATCCTCAGCGTACAAAAGTGGCTATCACACACCTGCAACAGAAGATACTGAAGTTGACCGAGCAGATCAAAATCGAACAAACAGCCCGTGATGACAATGTGGCAGAGTACCTGAAACTGGCCAACAATGCAGACAAGCAGCAGAGCGCCCGCATTAAGCAAGTGTTTGAGAAGAAAAATCAAAAGTCAGCCCAGACCATCTTGCAGCTGCAGAAGAAACTAGAACATTACCATCGAAAGCTGCGAGAGATTGAACAGAATGGGATCCCTCGGCAGCCGAAGGATGTCTTCAGGGATATGCATCAGGGTTTGAAAGATGTTGGAGCAAAAGTCACTGGCTTCAGTGAGGGAGTAGTAGATAGTGTAAAAGGTGGACTTTCCAGTTTCTCCCAAGCCACACATTCAGCAGCAGGAGCTGTGGTTTCCAAACCCCGGGAGATTGCCTCCCTCATAAGGAACAAGTTTGGGAGTGCAGACAATATTGCTAATCTGAAAGACTCCTTAGAAGAAGGCCAGGAAGATGGTACAGGAGGCAAGGCTCTAGGTGTTATTCAGAACTTTCAGTCGAGCCCAAAATATGGCAGTGAAGAGGATTGCTCCAGTGCCACGTCAGGCTCAGTGGGAGCCAACAGCACAACAGGGGGCCCTGTGGGAGCTTCTAGCTCCAAAACAAACACTCTGGATATGCAGAGCTCAGGGTTTGATGCAATACTGCATGAGATTCAAGAAATTCGAGAGACACAGGCAAGACTGGAAGAATCATTTGAGGACCTTAAGGTTCGCTATCAGAGGGATTACTCACTAATAATGCAGACTCTGCAGGAGGAGCGGTACAGGTATGTACTTTTGTACTTTGTTTCAGAATTAAATACTGTGAGTTGCAGAGCACCAGTCCTGGATAGTACTACTCAGCAGGCTGTTCCCAGCAGCCTGGGAAGTTCTGCAGTCTTCTCAGATTTTGCCCTCCCAGCTTTGTCTTTTGTAAATATTGTTATCTTGCTGCTCATGTCCCTTTCTGTGCAAGAAATAAATAGCGAGGAAAAAGGTTATTTCAAGTGCTTTCAAGATAAAAAGTCAAACCAAAGAGGTTTAGAAAGGTGTCCCAAAAGACTGGGAGTACATTGATGCAGTTACTATTATCCAGACAGTGCTTTTGCGCTGCAAAAATCCTGCAAAGGAACCTACATGTGGACAGTATCCTGACCCTGCCTCCTCCAACACTCAGATCCATATCTACCAGAGAAAGAAATACCCAGCTTTCTTAGGGCTCTTCAAAAAGACATGGTCTTGCCTGTGTGCCAAAACTAGGATATCCCCTTCCCTTCTGCGCTCAGCCCCACAGTGGTAGGGTTCAATGAAATGAAGTTAAATTAAGTGTCAGATATTGGTAGTGCTCTTGTCATGAAGGTCACGTGGCTCTGGAAGTGAGTAACCCGTGTTTCCATCAGCCTTCTCCTCGCTGGAGGGAATGGAAAGGCGGAGGAGTTGTTGCAGTACCGCCAGTCCCTGATCAGGTCACAGTGGAGAGGTAACGATGGCTTCAGGGAGGCAGCCTGACAGTATGGTGCATCAGCCAGCTCTTCCCACCACCCTGAGGCTACCTCCCACCTCCCCACCGAGGAAAGAACCCACGGAGAGGTGCTGAGGGAACACTGTCCCTTCCCCTTCCTTGCTGGGTGGGAGAGGGCTCTCGGCAAGCTGTCCGTGCTGTCCAGCGGAACGTTTTGCATCCTCCCCATCACACACTGGGAGCAAGGGCTTGTCCCCAGGCTCTGGAGGGAAGAGTCACCAGTTGCCCTCTGCAGCCGTTCAGGACACTCCAGTCTAAATCAAAGGGATTCTTAAACTGTGCTTTTTAAATTTTAAATAACAAATGCAAGGAGCCCAAGTTCTCCTACTGATGGAGGACAGCAGGCTTTTGTAATGAGGTTGCTTATGGCCTTTGTCACTTTGTCCAGGCTGTGAAGCTCAGCAGAATTACTGGGTGTGCAGACAGGCTTTCTGAAGTACTGTGTGCCACTTGCTGCATTGGTTTGCACAGTATGACATGGAGTTGCCCTACAGCTCTTTAGACGTGCTGGTGCCAGATCATTGGAAAAACATTTGAAAAGGCTTAGCCTGCTAGGATCCTGTAGAGACAGCAAGCTTTCTGTGTGCTTTGCAAAGCGTGGATAGACAAAGCCAGACCAACACCATTTTCTAATCCTGCTTTGCAACAATCAGCAGTTTGACTGAAACCGGCGCCCAGCACAGCAACTTTGGTTCCTAGTGCCTCATTGTCATGAAGTCACATAATGAAGCAATGTGGAGTTTGATCTTCCGCTCCCCAGCAGAGAGGGGTCCTGTTGTCTGTTGCTGTGTAGGTTGTTTCACACATGCAGCAGCAGCCATCCATGGTGGAATGCTATATGCAAGCAGGGTACAGCTGAAGGAGCAGCCTGAAAGTACAACAGAAGACCTTGGGGGCTGATGTGTGTTGTCAGCTAAACTGGCTAGTTATTCCCTGAAACCATTTAGCAAGGTTCACGTAGGTCCTCATACTAGTGCAGTATGAAGTCATATCTGTCCTGTGCCGTTAACCTTTAGTGAGTGCTCCCCTGAGGTGAGCCCAAAGCCTAACCACTAACCTAGGCAGCCTGGAGTAAAAAGCTTCCGGAAGAATCTGTATTTGGCTTATAAATGATTAAAAAGATAGTAATTTAGACCTGCCGTTTGGAATGTTGATGCAAATTGATTAAAGGTGTGACCTTTAAAGGGGAACAGTTAAACCACACTAAGTGCCCTTGCCTCTGCAGGCTTTCAGAGGTAAGCAGGTATCTGCAGGATACGCAGGGAGCTCATGGGCAAATCACAGAGAGATTAATACCTTATTGTACAAATCTAGATTCTTGTTTGATAGCTTCTGTATTTTAAAACATCATGAAGATAAAAGCCAACATCGCCCTGAGAACTGAAGATTATGTGATGTGTCTGAGGGCAGAGAGGAGGATGCTGCCTTGGTGGAGAGGGCTTGTACCTGTTCTCCGACTAGGAACCCCTCTTGTTCCTCAGCTTTCTTCAGAAAAAATGAAAAGATGGGAATGGAGGTTGTGGTTTGAAGCTGGGAGTCTAGGGATTCAAATTAATTGTAACTGGCTTTAAAAGCTATAAATACCTCATAACTCTGCTCTATTTCTGGGAAGCTTTCAAAAACACGCACTGAATTCAGTTAGAGCTTAAAAAAAGAAGTATTTTGGAGAATCCTTTGCTTGTAGGGCAACACTGAGTATTTGTGTTGTACCTGGAATCTGGAACAAAGCACGTGCCATGACACCTGGTCTTGGTCCATTTTCTCTTGTTTAGACGTTCTACTTTTTTGCAAGTTCTGACCTTTTTTTCCTTGCATGTTCGTGCAGCTTGCCTTGCAGGCTTTCCATGACCTCCTCAATCTCCTCCCTCCCTCTCCCTACTTCCAGATCTTGCCTATCAATCCGTGTAGCTGCCAGTTTGCTAACTGGCTCCGGGGCAGGGACTTGCTGGTGCAGTCGCTCCAGTTCTCCTGCCCTGGTGCTGCAGGGTGCCCGGGCTGGCCTGGCGGCCCCTCCGCAAGGCCAGGGCAGGCTGTGCTGCCCTGCCTGCCTGCTGGCAGCGTGTGCCGGCCTGGAGCACCGCTCCGCGGGGGCTGAGTCATGGAGGAAGGAAGATTCTGGCGGCGCCTTGGCCGTCATTGTGTTTCTTCTGCACTGGGACTGGGTGCTGAAACAGCCTGTTGCTTATCTCATCGGTTGGAAGGTGGCGGTTGTTTACTGATATGAGCAGGGACTTTCTGTGCTATTGAGACTGAAGTAAAGTTCCTGCCGAGTATTTTCATCTTGCATGTCCCTTTAGGAACCTGTTTGTACGCAGTGAAGTCATGAGCTCACATATTTGGAGTGTGGCCAGTACGAGGGTTTGAGTTTCTTCCCAAGCCCGGCATCCTTGGAAAGGGCATTTAGGTCTCCCATGCTCCTGTCAGGAGAAATCCATCAGCCAAAATGCTAGACACTCGTGCTTTCATTTATCTGATTTTTGCTGTAGTCTAATTGTTGGACTTCAGTCTGTTCTCATGACTTATTTCAAAATAGATCAAATGTGCTAAACCTTTGAGGTCTAGCAGGGTTTAAGAGGCCTTTCTGGAGCGTGTCCGCGCAGCGAAGGCAGCACGTTGGGTCAGGCAGATCCTCACCCAGCCAGGAAAGCACTGAAACATCCCTGCAAAGCTGTCGTCTTCCACCGGGGAGGTTCGGAGCTGGAAGCACAGCATAGTGCGGGCTCCACTATGAGAGCAGCTTGTGCTCCCTCCGAGAGCAAGCTGTGTCCCTTGTGTGTCGTCTAGGTAGGAGACTTGGAGTATATTGCAAATAGATACTGCTTTTAGCTATTATTCTGCTGTTGAAAGCAGTGTGTTTGGTAGCATAAAAATAAAGATCAGATGAGATTTTGTATGTCATAGCTATAAAAAAAAAAGGTCCATCTTGAGAGATGCTTGAAGAGAGCTATTAAACTCCGTTCACAGTGTACTGTGAAGATCTTTTAGCATCAGTTTCGCCAGAGTTTCTTTACTTGCCAGAGCACTTACTGAGTACAGATTAAATGTCTTTATCATGATGTCTCTCCCTTACATATGCTGTATTAACTGTGTATTTTGCAGCTATTACTTTAAAATACCTTAAAGCTCTTTAAAAAATGAGATGGTCGTAATTGTGTTTCTTAGCCTTTTTCAAATCGGTTCCCTGATTCCTGAACAGTGAGCCTTGGAAAATATGTGGAAATCTGACATGGCTTTTTTAAATGAAGTGTTCCCATATCCCATACTTCAGCCGAACACCCGCACAGTATACTGGGTGTCTTCCATATGAACGTCTCTGATGATGAGATACTTGTGGCAGTTGGCACTAATCTGTGCTGGAAAAGTTTCTGTGCTGGAGCTTGTTAATCTAGAGGCTAGTAATTTTAAGGGGAAATTTCACATTTTAGCCAGTGAAAAAATAACTCTTGGACTCTAATGAGGCATTTTCCATACCTGAAATAAAGTGAGATTTGATCATTCAAGGTATTGCAATGTTCACAGACAAGTTTAGAATCTGTTGCATAGGCACTGGCACTCACATGTTAAGAGAGGGAAGTATGTGTATAATCTTAACCCTCTTGACAGGTGTCCTGTCCCTTTTATTTTCGCAATACCTCTGAGTTAAATGTGAACCATCCTTCAGTACGAAAACCCTGTCATTGGGCCCTGTAAGTCACATGAACCCCTCTTAACTTTTCAAATGTGAACACCAGTAGAAAACAGCAGGGGGAAAAAAAACATTTTCTAAATTGTAGATAATGAGACAAGGAGTGAAAAGAAGATGAATGGAGGAAGTGTAATTTCAAAAATAAGTTTGGAAGTTTGGGTACGTTGTTTTTTTTATTTGGTTGGTTTGTTTTGGCTTTTTTTTATTTAAAATAACCCAATTCCAGCAGTTGTCTAACATGCCAGTTTCTGAAAGTGCAGATGATTCTTGGGTGCAAACTGCAAAAGCTCTGGAGTCGAGCAGGAAAATGAAGTGTGTTCAGGAACAAGCCGGTAGTCCTGCAGTCAGGGCAGGGAGGATTGGAGCCAACCCTTTTGCTAATCATGTTATGCTTAAACTCTTAACTATACGGATTTGCAGCGTTTCCTTATGTTTTCTGTAGATTGAGGTCATTTTGAAGTTATTAAAATACAATTGTTTCTTGTTAAAGAACAGGATTTAAGCTGCCTGGCAACAGCTGTTTTATGAAGGGCATTTATGTGGGAGGAGGTTAAAGGACATAATCATGATATTTTCAGAAATTCTTAAGTCCCTTTTTGTGTAATAAACCCACCAGAGAATTTTGTAATACATTAACAAACTGAATAGTTTCAAGTAATTTATGCTGCCTTTGGGACTTATGCTGCCATAAGTTGTGATTTGGTTTGTTGTTTAGTTGTGATTTCTTGGTTGTTGGCAAGTTGGTTTTTTTTAAGTTGGGTGGGAACAAACGGCAATATTAATTATCTGGGCTCCTTTTTCATTAGCCAGTCTTCACAGGGCTTTTCTCTTGTTTGCAGCTTGTCGTTCTTGGGAAACCAGTTCTCTTGTGCGTCCTGTCTTGGTTGCACAGCTATTGTGGCACCTTTCTGGGCTGAGCCATGTCAGCTGGTGGTTGTCTTCGTCTCACTACTGGTTGACCACATGTGTTTCATTGTTGGAAATTGTCATGCTGACTCCTTCTTAGTTTAAAGCAATATTGCATTGGGAACATAAATGAAAATTCTCTTCAGACTTTTCAATTAAAAGCAAAACCCCAAGACTATTTTTAAAGGCTAGCTTGTGCCTGCAGATTCTGAATATTTAGCTTGTAAAGCACCAAACATCTTGGGGGAAAAAAAAACGGAAGCGGGATTTTTGTCTTAGTTTCAGAACTTGTAATTAAATTCTTCATTCTAGATAAATGTTGTTTATTCATTTTATGTGTGTGTGTGTGTATAAATTAAATTCAGATGGAGTCAGAGGGGAACTGAAATTAAAACAAGGAATTATCTCTGTGTTGAATTCCTTAGAAATTTCTCAGTTACTATTATCAAGGGTCAGATGATAAGAGCTATACGGTGAGCTTTTCCATGCTCTTATGATGAGAAGACAGTCAATGGAAAAACACCAGTGGCCACAATAGTTGTGCCCATACCTTCGTTACCATCAGAGCTGTTGCCCATAATGAACAAAGAATGAGAAACTGGCGGGAAGCGTCATGGGAGAGGATGGGGTGGATGGTGCCCAACTCGCCCCTCCTGACCCTTGAGCTGTGGCCTAGCTCTCTGTGTACATTTACCTTTTGGAAGTAATACAAACACTTGCCTGATTTTTAAAGGGTATTGAAGCATGAGTTGCTTGTAAATTTGGACTTGAAATTCCAAAAATGAAGTGCTACATACAAATGCAAAGTATTCCTAGTATATTTTGCAAGTGCTAAAATAACTTTATGGAGCTACCATTGCAGTCAGTTTAGAACTCCCTCAATGAGAAACAAAACTGTATCTCTCAGAATTGTTGTAACTCAGTTTTTTGGGCAGCCCTCTTTCTCAGGACTGCTCCCAGTCCATTCACCAGTAGCAAACTGAAAAATAAGCCTGCAGGTTAATGATTCACGTGTCCTTCTTATAAATAATATGATGCTCTTTGCTAGTTAAGCTGAATCCTTCATGAGAGAGAAGGAAAAAGTAAGTCAAAGATATCCATGTGACCACACACGTAAAGATCAGACAGGACCATCATGTTCTCTGAGGCGTCGGTCACGTTTAATTTCTGTGTCATTTTTATGCCTGTTACTCTTCTGAATGTAGATGGAAATGCTTAAGAGCTTATGCTATTAGAAGGGAACTGTTTGGCTTACACAAAAGTTTGGGGAATAACTTACCCTATTCTAATTCTGTCCTTGATTTCTTGCATCACTTGACAGTTGTCATTTAACTGCTCTGTGTGGTTTTTCCCAGGATAGGAACAGGATTAACATACTGTACCCGGTAGAAAGGATTTCCTTAATTCCCAGTGAGAGGGCCTTACATTGTAATGTGCTTCTATAATGACTGAGGTAGCCACACTAGTTTTCAGTAAAAAGTCTGTGATGTTCATTGCTCGATTGTTACTGCTATAATTTTGCCATCCTCTTCTCATTAAAGCTACTGAACCATGTATATCATTTCTAGATGTGAAAGACTCGAAGAGCAGCTAAATGACCTGACTGAGCTCCACCAGAATGAGATCCTCAATTTAAAACAGGAGCTGGCCAGCATGGAGGAGAAAATTGCCTATCAGTCTTATGAGCGAGCCCGGGACATTCAGGTGGGTGACAGAAACAAGGACACTCAAGTCCTGTCTTCCACCTGCTCTTTCTGTAACCCATTCACTTTTGAAATGCTTCTGTGATTCAATATTTGGTTTTAATCCTTGTAGCTTTATTGCTAAGCTGCATATTGACGAGTTCTGAAAGGGCCTTTATTCCATCTCAGACCCTCAGGTATCTCTCCAAGTAACTTCTTCAGTGAAGCAGGGCTGTGCCCATGCACCAGCAGGCGGCTTCGTCCGCAGAGGGAGCCTGCGCTTGCTCCGGAGCAGTTTCTGAATAAGTTGTAGCAAAGTGGAAGCCTGCATCCACTTTTTGTGCAGGGTTTTGTAGGGTATTAGAAACTAATGAGTCATGACCGGAACATGTTTTTTACAGTAACCTTCCCAGTAAACTGACCCTAGGGTGTGTTTCTGTGACACTAAATTTAGAGCAATGATCACATATGTCTAAGGAAAAATGGCTTTGTGTATCCACTGCATTGAGTCAGGAAACAGTTCTTTCTGTTGGTTTTGCCCCAATAAGGAGGTATTTTTAAAAGAGAAGTTTCTTTCAGTATGTAAAAAAATAAAGCTATGGAAACAGATTATGGAGTTGGAGGACCTTCCACAGAGCAAAAGACCTGCGAAATGACCTAAGCAGCCGCTAAGCCATATAAAGAAAGGCCTATTCAGAAACAGATCTATCATCCATTTTAAATACTTGTGCTAGTTTTAGCAGGCATCTCAGTTTTGATCGCTTGATATGAGATATTTATAGCGTAAGCAGAAAATTGCAGGTCAAAGTTCTCCCTCTTTCCTATGACCGAGGAGCTTCAGCCAGGTGATCTCCTCTGGAGACAGAGCAGGCTGTGCTTTTGGCACGCTGGTAGATCCAGTTGCAAGTCCAGTTGAGTCTATGTCCTTTGAGGTTGCTTGCTGTTAGAGGAGGCTGATCGGTTTTGCCCCATACTTTTAGGGACCATAACTGAAGAGAAGCCTTAATGTGTCATTGACCTCCCCAGACATGATGCAATGACAGAGAAATGTAACAGGTGACAAGGACCTTCAAGTTAAGGTTAAAATAAATCAGTGTCTGTGGACAGGGATGCCATGGCCTCCGACAGCGTAAACGGGAGGCTCTATCTTGGGGGAATGTTACAATATTCACGTTTTGTTCTTCTCTCTAATTTAACATGTCAAGAAGAAGTAAGGTTGAAAACTTAAATCGAAGTGGGGATTTCTCGAGCTTTTTTTAATCTTCATTTTATGATTCAGTGCCTTTAGGGTAAACTTGCAAATTGGGACAGAATATTCCTCAGCATTGCTGGGGAAAAGGTAAGTTTTCTTGCGTGAAAAACTAGTTAAGAGCATGGGCTGATGTTGTAGAACAACAGTGACAGAGCTCAGTCTGTAGGCAAGGAGTCCTGGTTCCTATTTCAGTGATCAGTCTGAGAAGAGACTGCTGCTTGCTGCAGACTTCTAGATGTTACCCGAAGTTGGCCTTTAGGTCTGAGGAAAGCAACTCTGAGGGAGAATTAATGGAAAAATGGTAACTTTGTATATCCAAGAGCAGAAATGTCTCATTGCATTGTCTTAAAAACCCTCATCCTCATCCCTAGCCCACCTGCTGCATGTCACCACTGTTGTACTGCAGGTTGGGTTGGTCCACTTGAGGTTCAGCATGGTGGAAAGGTCTGAAAACAATCACCCCCAAGTCAATGGTGCTTTAGAGATGTTGTTTTGTGCAGGCTAGTCTTCTCCTTCCATGTACTTTTGCCTCTTTCTAGAGGCAGTTTCATAAATCTCATGCTGCTTATCCTTCTCCTAGACATCTCCTTTCTCCAACCCTTGCAGTGTCACCTGGAGCTATGCCAAATGCCACAGCTTGCTGCAGTCTGGAGGAGATCTTCCTCCTGTGACGCCAGCTGTGCAGTCCCAGCCCTGGTGCTCCACAAACCTTTCTCTGAGCTCATTCAGCTCACTAAGGAAGCAGAATGTGGCCAAGCCTTGTTGGTTAGTTATTTTTGTTGACTTAGTTTTCTGCCAGGTCGACCAGAGAATTGAATGGGCTCACAGAGAGTCGGATAAACACAAGCCACTGCAAGGAAAGTGATGGAAATGGGAGGCTCTGGGAATGCACATCCCAGAGGAGGAAGGGGAGGAGGAGTGCTGGCTGGATACAGCACCTTTGTCCCCTCTTGAAACCAAAGCTGAAGTGAGCAGCTCACTGGGTAGCTGCCCCCCGTTCCTGGACAAAGACTGGCTGATTGCTGAAGGGTTTCGGCAGCATCCTCTCTCCACCGCAAGCAGGGACAGGCAGCTGACAGTGCAAAGTGGCAGCTGAAGTGTGTGTTTTAACAAAGCCTGACTTCCCCCCAGCCTGTCATCTCTGCTGAACCTCTCTGGTGTAAATGAGATGACGTGGTGTGTTACAGACGGCAGTACCTAGTTAACAAGGGGCTCCTCACCCTCAATCACATGAAATGGCACAGCTTCCTCTACTCCCGCTGCAGGGTATGAAATTAGTGTAGTGACTCATGTCCTGCAGGAGGTGCGTAAGGCACGAGGAGGGTGGCCCTGGTCTGGCGTAGTTGGTAAGCCGTGGGCTGTCCACCGCTGGGGTGGGCTTGTGGGGTGCTGGCAACCCAGCCATGTGTTCTTGCCGACAGGAGGCACTGGAAGCGTGTCAGACCCGCATCTTCAAGATGGAGCTGCAGCAGCAGCAGCAGCAAGTGGTGCAGCTGGAGGGGCTGGAGAACGCCACAGCCAGGAACCTGCTGGGGAAGTTCATCAACATCCTCCTGGCTGTCATGGCTGTCCTCCTCGTCTTTGTCTCCACTGTGGCCAACTGCGTCGTGCCCCTCATGAAGACTCGCAATAGGACGTTCAGCACTTTACTTATAGTGGTTTTCATTGCCTTTTTGTGGAAGCACTGGGACGCCATCACCGGCTACTTGGAACGGTTCTTGTCTCCCCCCAGATGATGGCAGCAGGAACTGGCTGCGTCGCCCTCCTCCCGGCGCTCTCAGTGAGCAAGCGTGGCAAAGATTAGTCAGCAACTACTCTGCTGAAGTTTTAAAGTGTCCGAGTGAATTTGTTTACATTTAGAATAACGTTTTCTCTCTGCAAGATGCATTGCAATAGTATTTTTTAGATTTTATTCAAGAACTCTTTTTGGCGAGAATCCTGGATAATTTTTATGTAGCATGGTTCTCTTTGGATGCAAATCTTAAGATTCTTTAAAGTGTACAAAAGAAATAAATAAACTACAGAAATTTGGAGCATACCAATGGGCAATTTAAATTGTGGCTTGAACTACTGTACTAAACCTGTCAGGAAGAAGAGAATGTGGTTAGCTTAAGATGAGCAAAGCTAAATCTAGTGCACAGCCTTGAATGATGGTACCACAGCAAACCTGTAACACTAAAATTACTGTGAAGTCTGCTCACATTCCATGTCCAAATGTATGCGTTCAGAGTGGTTTCTTTCCTTAACAAGAGAAAAACAACAACGTGTGGATCTCTTTCCCAACTCAGCGTCTGGGTTCATCACTTGTGCTAACCTGACTTAAAATAACTTTCTATAAGGCTGGCTAACTTTGCTAAGCATATGAAGTGGAAGCCTCATGCCATACACAGTAACTGCACAGTCGTGCTACAGTATTTTGAAGTAGTCCTTGAAATACTTATCTTTAAGCAGAAGCCCTTGGTCGCACTTTTAAGGTTTTTTTTATATATGTATATTCACAGATTTAAAAAAAATCCAAACAGCATACTTGAAGAGTGTAATACTCAAACTCTCAGTGCTTCCTTATTGTTTCTAATAGGATTTTTTATTATAATTATTATTATTATTATTATTGGGGGTTTTTTTGGAAGGGGTTGGGAGGGTCATTACGGTTTTTTTTTCCTTTTAAATAAAGAAGTGATGTTTTTAAATGAAGAAATGCGTGAATAATTGTGAGCCGTCTTGTCCTGAAACAGTTTTGAGGAGGGCAGAGAGTAGTTTCTAGTGCCAGCCTGTCTGGAGCGCAGCGCTATTCATATGCCGTTTATCTGTCCTCCTGAGCATACAGATGCAGCATCATGAAAAACATCTATCTTCTCCACACATTTTTGTCATGCAGGGCTTTTTTTTTTTTTTTCTTTCTCCAGATGTGAAGGAGAGTATGTTTATATTTCTCATTTCCATGTCATCTCTCATTCCTGGCCTCAGGATAAGAATAAGAAATTAATCTTCATCCCTTCCTCGGGAAAAGACAGGTTCTTTTAAGGAAAGAAATACTGAATCAACAGTCCACTTAAAAGAATGGTTGTCTCAGAAATATATCTGATTTAATTTTTAAAACCCTAAAAAGTGAAACCAAAGTTTTCCTCCTGTCAGGCGCTGGTAAGATCATTTGTATGTCCGTGTAGAGATCATCTTTGTACGCTGTATCTGTGTGGTGTGCCATAGAGAGCATCCTTTTTTTCAGCTGTGGGGGCAAGTACTTGCTGTAGATACCTTTTCGAAGCTCTAAAGGAAATGTCAGCTTCAATTGTAACTGTCACGTCCTAGCAACATGCTGTTGCTGGTGACCTGTTGGTACTGGCAGGCAGGCTTCATGTCCAAGGAATCTGTGTTCACTCTATGCTGATTTTTAACTGGTGTTCCTTTCACTGTAACAAAGCCAAGATTCAACTTCCTTCTCCATGAAATCCAAAAAGACTCCAGGATTGTCTTTCAAAACCATTTATGGTGTTTAGTTAGGTCTTACTGTTTTCCTTCTTTCCAGGCTTAAGTTCTCTCTTGGAACCAAATGTTGCCCAAGTGACCTAAACCAGTTGAAATCATACATATATATATATATATATGTATATACACAGAAGCCTAGGAATTTACGCTACGATGCAAATTCTGGGTTCTGAGAAATTCCCTCAAACTAGGTTAACAGACTTGAGGGTCTTCTCATTGCCAGCGGAGGCAAGCCCTCCGCTGTCCAACCATCCTTCTTTCTTCAAAGATTCTATTTTTTTCCATAGTCACAGGAAACTCAGGTACCCCTCTCCCCAGGGATCCCAGCACACCTCTGTCACCATGTGCACTAATCTGCTCCTGTCCTACTTAAAACAAATTGCCAGTTGCAACTGACTCAGGCCAAAAATAATCATGCTTTCCAGAGTTGCAGACAGAGCAAAGATTTCATAAACATTCCCTCCTTAAATCATGCTTCCAGCTCCAGCGAAACTCTATTCTGCTTACCACCCTTCTCTGGCTGATTCAAATGACATGGGTCACTGTCGTCTTCCCATTATGTAGTTTTTGTCAGAAACAAAGCTGTGAATAACAGTAAGAGCTGGTTTGGCACAGAGTTGAAAAGCTTTCTTGCCTTTATTTCTGAAACCTGGCCTTTGCACCTCTGTTTTTCTTAGTTTTGATCACACTAGAATTGCTCATGATAGGTTTTTATGTGGT
Organism: Pelecanoides urinatrix; assembly: GCA_013400755.1. NCBI lineage: Eukaryota > Metazoa > Chordata > Aves > Procellariiformes > Procellariidae > Pelecanoides > Pelecanoides urinatrix. The sequence goes on along the minus strand of VZTQ01001532.1, from coordinate 442,309 downwards.
CAAAGCAGGAAGGATTTGAAAGTCAATGGATCTGGATGCTCAGTGCCACTCATCCATAGTATTTGAAGGAAGTGTTTGTCCCTCTTCTTTATATCCTAATTTCATTTAGTATCTCAATTCTGTGTCATCCTCAGTAAGTACCATTTGCTAATTTGCCAGAAGGCACAGGCTTAATAGAAACTAATCACCTCAAAACTGTTTGGTGAAGGCCATGTACATATGGTTCTGGACAATGTCTGTCTGTCTGTCTTTTTCTCTCTCGACAGTTTCTTCCATTCCAGAAAGTTGTCTGCAGTAATGCCATATATGATGCTGCGTCCAATTCTCATATCCTAACACAACTGCCATGTGTTTTGCCTTTTGCATTAGCAGAACGTTTTGGGGTTTTCCTCCCTCTTCAATTTGAAGGTCTATGATGATTTCTGATAGCTTAACAATTATTATATTGTTGGAAATGTGATTCTAGCTTTAAAGCTCCCTTTCCTTGTAAGTGGTTGTGTTTGCTTTCATGATGAAGCGTTTCTGGATGACACGTAGAAGACAGTTTCTGCCATGGATGTGTGTGTGTGTGTGAGTACTTTTATTAGCCTTCCTTGTGGATCTAAACTTTTTAGTGATCATCTCTGAGTTGCAGAATGTTTCCCAGAACATTCCATATTCAGAGTTGAAACGATTCTGAAATTGCTTAGATATGCTTAGCACATATCAACTTGGCATATAAAAAGGGAAGAATATAATGGACTGTCTTAGTTCAAAAAGCAGCAGCTCTTCACTGAAATTCTATGATTCAATTGAAGTTCATCTGTTTCCCCCATTTGCTTTCTCAATGTAAAGAAGAAAGAAAATCTTGATGCAAAAAAATTTACCATTTTAAATTTTATAAAGTTCTCTTTTCTCTCAGCCTTATTAGTTTAGTTTAATAATACTGAGCATGCTCACACCAATTATTTCATTGGTTTATTCCAATCCCATGAGTTCTTAGGATCTGATCAGATTAAATGTTGAGTTCTGTACATGTTGCACTGGGACAGAAAAGCACTGTCTTTCAGCTTTGAAAATATGCATTTTTTTAATTAAAAAGCAGCATTGTAACAAAAGAAGCCAAGCTACAACAGGGTTCAAGATTGGGTAGTTTTGCCAGTTTTTAAGTGAATTCTGAATGTGGCTAAAGAGTTAAAAACCCTGCGTGTCTGTGTTGTGTATGCCAGGTGGTATAGTAGTAGGCAATTGACTTAGCTGTAAGTGTGTTTTAAAAGTGTAAAAAAAAAAAACAGAAAAACTCACTTGCACGGGTTGAAAAGTACAGAAATGACACTTGTGAACGTAACACTGTAGTTTATAGATCTTAAGCTGCTAATTGTTGAGAGAGATTTACATTTGTCTTGTCTGATTGCCGCAGATTTATCTGTGACACTTTTACTGTATATAAAAAACTTTAAATAAAGACCTCAGCTATTAACACTGGCCTAATTTGGATGTTTCCAAAGGGACGGGGCGGGGGGAGGCGGTGGTCAGGAAGAAAAAGAGGGGTGTGTTAAAACTGTCCTGAGCCCTAATAGCTTAAAATTTGAGCAAGTTCGTAGATCCGATCATCAAACCTCATCCTATAACCACCTAACCACCTGGGCATGGTGAGAATAAATTGGCTGCATTGTTTGGTCTCTACGGGCAGAGGAGGAGGAAGAGCACCACTGCATTCTTCCTCATCCAGTCCACCTGGAGTCTGGGACAGCCTTTCTGCAGGGTCACCGCCATTCCCGCAGATGCCTGACCGGTTCATGTGGCTCACGCATCACGGCATTTCTCTGCCCTCCCTCCCTGGAGTGCTGTAAGCCTCAATTTGGAGGTGGGTACAATTAGATGGGATGACTTGCCCAAGAGGTGTCTTTCCGTGAAAAACTGGGAGTTGGTCCTGTGTTTTCCACCTTTGAGCAGGTCTGTAATCTGGACTGCCCCGGTTGAGAGGGGGTGGGGGCTGGTTCTTGCTTCTTTGGACTTTTTCCTCACTGGATTGCAGGATCGCCTCTGCTGAGCTGCATATGCAAAGCGAGGTGCGATTCTAGCCTCACTTGTATTTCTCACAATGTGGATCTCATGATGGAGCAGCTCCGGGCCCCAGCTCCGGTTTGACAAGGAAGAATTCAGCCAGTAGGACAGCATTCACTGACTGAAAGCCCACTTCCTCTTCCTCTGAGGGAAGGCAAGAGCCTATATGGTGTTGGTTGGGCCACCACTCTAAACTTAAGTATTTTGTCTACCAAGTTTCATAGAAGAATTTCTGAATTCTTTAGTATTTGTACAAGCTGGAAGTGAACAGATTCCTCACTGACATGGAGAAAATACTTATTCCTCTTGCTTTTTGGTCATGTGGTCTCGAGAACACAGAACCGAGAAGGGAATGGCAACAACTTTTTTATGGGGAAGGGACTGAGTCATTTTCTCTGTTTTCACGAAAATATACAAGTGCTGTAAAACCAGCAAGAGATCAAAAAGCAAAAGCAGCTGTTCACAGTGATTTTCTCTCCATAGTCTCCCCACAACCAAAATGCAAATTCCAGCCCATTATGGATGAAGCAAGTGCATGGGGCTGCCGTTGCTAGAGCTGTCTGGCTCAAGGATAGGACATGGGTGGTGGTTGTGAAGTTCAACATTTGTGTGTTCTTTTTGGGCAGTCCCCTGATGGGTGCTGGTTGGACTCAGTGTAGTTGTTGAACGTGGCTGAGGACTAACAGGGGGGGGCATGGTGACTGAGGGTGACCGCAGTGGCCGCCTACTCCCACATCAACAGCTTTAATCCCATCATTTAGAGGATTAGGAGTCATTACTCAGCTTTTTGGTTAGTCTGTGGGAAGTGGTTTGATAGCTCCACCCAGGTCCTGGGGAACAAACAGGGATGTGGCAAGGGTATGGCTATGCTGGGTTGCCACAGTGGAGGCGAAGAATTGGCTGATCTTTCTCACTGGAGCAGTCATTCTCCCAGCTCAAATCGCAAGAAGTTGATGTGTTGATAGTGGAAATTTGGGCAAACAATCAGCTTCCCTACCACAAGACATCTGTCTGCAAGTTGTTTCTTAACAAGCACTAAATCCATTTTCTCCTTTAAAAGACAGTGTTGGTTAGTGGTTTGTTGGCCTCAGTGGAGCCTCCCCCACTGACTGGAGTTCAGCAGAAATGGGAAGTGGGTTCTCTGCTGTCCAAGTTAGCATGAAGTGGAACATCCCTGGGCAAACCAGCTCTGCTGAGTGGTTCACTCAGCCAGATCCCCAGCCAGATCCTGTCTGAACTTAGGAATAAGAGTCACCACGTATGCATGCTCTGCCTTTGTACCAGCCTTGTGCCAGCCATGGCCAAAAGGGGCAAAATAGGGAATGGTGACGCCAAATAGGGACCACTGCCTGAGGAGAAAAGCAAGAACAGGATGGGAAGCTCTGGTGTGCTTTCAGCTTCCCTCCCCAGTGCAGGTTTACCTGTAGCCCTTCTTGTGCACAGCTGATAGTCAACTTGCCTTGCAATCAAGAGGTCCAAAGTTCAGAAGTTCCTCCATTACACACACAAAAACACCTAAATCCCGCAGGGGTTAGCTATCTGATATCTGCTGTGACAGCCTTGAGGACATCCCTGTCTCCAATTTCATTGCTTGAAGAAAACCTTTATGCCTAACACTAGCTGTAATACATAGGGAGTGGGTGCCCTAAGAAGTGACCCACAAGCCTGTCCAGCCAGCACAGAGAAGTGCCTAAGTGTGATGCCACGTTGCTCCAACTACTCACTGGGCTCCTCGTTTCCAGCTGGTTCGGGCATTGCTGCCGCACCTGCGCATCACCCCCGTGTTTCTCCAGCCCCTTAATGGGAACACAAGCTCTGGGTCAACCACAACTCCCATTCATCCTTGGCCTTGCTGAAAACGTCACGCAAGGGGACACTGCTGGTACAGGTGAGCAGACTGAGGGGAAGGGAGCTCTTCGGTTTGCTCGGGGAAGGAACTGTGAACCAGGAAGCACACCCCATCGTCCTCCTCTCAGGCACACCCCGAGAGCTAAGTGGGGTATTTGGGAAATGAATGTCCTGCTTACATGAGGGAGGGATCCTGAGGAGAGAACAGGGAACATATGAGGAGCAAGTCATGTTTCACTGGTGGAGCATTCCTTGGCGGAAAACGTCTTCAGGGAGGTAACATCCCTGTGATCCTGATGCTCTCTGTCTCATGCATCCTGAGGCAGTTGCGATGCTCAGCATGGGTATAACAGCACTCTCCCAGACTGCTCAGGAACTTTGGCTGTGTTCCTTCCAAAAACGTGTTTTTGCAAGATCTTTCACTCGTTTCAAGTCAACTCTGCTCCTGCATTGCTCACGTCTGCATTTCCCTCCCTNCCCGGCGCTGCCGCCCGGCCGCGCCGGGGCCTCTGGGCCGCGGGGGTGTCGGCGGGCCGGCCCCGGGGGCCGCAGGGCCCTCAGCCTGGCGGCTTCCATCTCCTCCCGGGGGAAACGCGCCGGTGTCCCTCGCGGCCGCCCTCCCGCTTGGCACGGGAGGGGACGCTGAGGCACCGGGGACGTGCCGCAGCCCGGGCCCACACAGCGGGCTGGCGCCCGGCCAGGGGGGCGGCGGAGGCGCCCGGCCCCGGCGAGGCCTGGTCCCGCCAGCCCCACTTTGAAGAGGGGATGCGCCAGTGCGAGGCCGTGCGGATGGAGGGAGAAGCCCCCGCTGAGGGGTTTCCTGCTCTGCCGGGCATATGGGGTCCTGAAGCAGAAGGGCTGGGAGCTGCGGCCCGGATCCGGCCGTGGCGGGCCAGATTCTGCTCTGGGCCAAGGGAGCCAGGATGGGGGCGGCTGCCCTGGCTGGGGTGTGGGACAGGCCGGTGCCCCCAGAGCCCGGGCAGGCACTGACTGTCGCCAAGCAGAGCAGGCCGGAGCGGCCGCCTGGGCTGGGAGCCTCTCGGTAGCCGTGCCAAGGGCCGGAGGAGGGCAGGACCCCCGGGGGCTTGTCTGTCCCACGGTGGCTGCACTGTTCGGCAGCTGCATCCTGGCACCCCACCGTGCCGCCGGGCTGCATCTGGCTGACGCGCGATGGGAGGATGCGCAGAGGGCATGGCAGTGGCCATGAGGAGCAGCTCTGGGCGCTTGCACAGCCCAGCTCACCCCATGTGCAGCCAAAACCATCGTGTTCCCCAGCACAACCATCCTTCTGGTTTGCCATTGCTGTTTCTCCCANCAGCACAGAGAAGTGCCTAAGTGTGATGCCACGTTGCTCCAACTACTCACTGGGCTCCTCGTTTCCAGCTGGTTCGGGCATTGCTGCCGCACCTGCGCATCACCCCCGTGTTTCTCCAGCCCCTTAATGGGAACACAAGCTCTGGGTCAACCACAACTCCCATTCATCCTTGGCCTTGCTGAAAACGTCACGCAAGGGGACACTGCTGGTACAGGTGAGCAGACTGAGGGGAAGGGAGCTCTTCGGTTTGCTCGGGGAAGGAACTGTGAACCAGGAAGCACACCCCATCGTCCTCCTCTCAGGCACACCCCGAGAGCTAAGTGGGGTATTTGGGAAATGAATGTCCTGCTTACATGAGGGAGGGATCCTGAGGAGAGAACAGGGAACATATGAGGAGCAAGTCATGTTTCACTGGTGGAGCATTCCTTGGCGGAAAACGTCTTCAGGGAGGTAACATCCCTGTGATCCTGATGCTCTCTGTCTCATGCATCCTGAGGCAGTTGCGATGCTCAGCATGGGTATAACAGCACTCTCCCAGACTGCTCAGGAACTTTGGCTGTGTTCCTTCCAAAAACGTGTTTTTGCAAGATCTTTCACTCGTTTCAAGTCAACTCTGCTCCTGCATTGCTCACGTCTGCATTTCCCTCCCTCTTTGGAAATAGCCTGTAACCTAAGTATCAGCTGGCATTCCGCCTGTCCCATCAATCCCTTTCCCAGCTGGGAAATGCCGCTGACTGCCGGGGGAGGCTGGCCTGCCTGTCTGCAGCCTGAGCCCCCGATGCCCTGGGGCTGAAAAGCCAGTCTGGGAGTGGCTGGGCCCCCACACCCCAAACCTGCGGGCGGGGGGCCGGCAGCTCTGGCAGCACCGGTGGGGAGGCGAGCTCCAAGCCCGCAGATACACGCAGAAAAACAGATGACCCTTCTCAGCTACGGGAGTCCCGTTGTCTCCCGGGGGGGCCTGGGGCCTGGGCGGCGGGAGTGAGGCGGGGGGGCAGGACGCCTGCCCCGGGCAGCGGGGCTGCCTGAGGGCCCCTCGCGGGCCTGACGCAGGGATGTGGCCGCTCTCACCGGAATGCTTTTAATTACGGGGGATTAACGGAAAGATGTTAACGGTTCTCATCTAACAGACGACAGTCCATAGAGTGAGGACCTGGCCTAGCAAAGCCCTCACCGTCCTCCGCCCGCCGCGCTCCCGCCCAGGCCCGAGGGCCCCGCCCGGTCTCTGCCGCCACCTGGCGGCGGTAGCCGGGGCCGCGCGCGCCGCCCGCCCCGCTCGCGGTCTCTGGCGACACCTGGCGGCCGCGTGGCG
>VZTQ01001532.1:413556-433344 GCA_013400755.1 Pelecanoides urinatrix | reverse complement strand
TTCCAATGTCTACACGGAAGTGGATCGTGCGGCCACGGGCTGTGGCTCTGCAACGTGTCATTGCCCCATCCCAGCAGGGAGCTATTCCAAGGCATAATTGTTTATGGCACACGTTGATGGCTCTCAAACCAGCTGTCATGTAAGGCTGAATGCTCTGCTTCTGTTGTGTCAAGCATGGCTGGGTCTGTGATTACAGGGAAAATTAGTAATTTGTCTGATCTGGAGCTTTCCTCTCCTCAAAGTGGGGCTGGAGTCTATGAAAATTTGGTGGCATGCTCCTCCCTGCTCCATCCACCATAGCTAGCGTGCCAGACAGACTCTGTTGGGCACACGGGTCTGACCCCTGCCACTGCCTCTCTTGCTCCTGTTTGCGGCACGGCGTGTGTTTGCTGGCAGTCCTGGCCTTCAAGGCTTGCTGTCTCCTCTGGCTCCTGGACACCATGTTGTCCTGTTTGCTGACCTGCCCCAGCAGCGGAGGGGAGCCACGCTGACCGAGGGTCCCCAGGGGCCTGCCTCAGCCCTGCTCTGGTGGGGCTGTGTCCAGCAGCAGAGCTCACACGCAACGGCGCTTTTTCTCTGGTGCAGGGTAGGCTCCTAATAAAAAAAGAAGGGGAAAAAATCTTATGATATTTGGAGTTTCTCTGGGGACAGGGCAGAGAGAGCGCAGGAACAACAGCCCATTTCCTGACACCGGCCAGGGAAGCAGGCATCTCCGCGGTGGCAGCACCGCAGAGCAGCGGGGGCTGGAGGTCGTAGCCGGGCCAGCTCTGCGGGGAGATGGCCCACGGCAGTGTGGGCAGAGCTGGCAGGGACAAGCTGCCTGCTCTCCCTAGGGCGAGATAAGCTTGCAGAGGTTCAGCCTGAAGATGCTTTCTCCTGTTAGGAAAATGCCCATTGTCTTTCTGCCATGTCCCCCTCCCAAGCGCTGCTGACAGCTGGCACCTTTTGCCGAGTGCTAATAGTGCGGTTAATTACTGGGGACAGGGTGTGGACATAGCCAACACTGGGGAGGGCACAGTGTGCAGAGTGAGGGATGCCCATGGTGTGGGAACAGGGCATGGCTGTGAGCTGGTAAAAGCAGGGTGCTGACCAGGAAATGTCTTTTAACTGCGCTGCTAAAAATCCTTTCCCCTCTCCCCATCAGCAAAAAGAAATCTGGGACACTCGTGTTTTGCTCTGGTGCATGGACAGTTGCAGGAGCTGCCCATGGAGCCTCACATAGGAATTCACCGACTCAAAAAGTGAGCCGGAACGCCCTGTCTGAGCCCCAAACGACTCGGGTCCTTGTGTGGGGCCCTGTGAGGACAGCCCAGCCCCACAGCGTGTTGCCCGGAAAGCCTGTGAGCAGCGGCTTGAGCCTGGGGCTGAGACTCGGTGGCTCTGGGGAGAGTGGCTTGTGACAGGGCTTGCTGCTGGCATGGATGGCTTTCACGAAGTGCCGCAGCAGTGAAGCCGTTCCTGCCGTGGGCGTTCACAGGGGCGCCTGGAGCCAGCTGCTGATACACAGAGGAGCGTCTGCTTTTCCTCTCCGCTGCACTAGCTGATAAGCACAAAGTGTATGAAGAGGGAAGAGAAAGACGGACTTGCCCAGTCTCCACATCTGATACAGAAACCCGGGCAAGGCATGGTTTGTAGGTCGAGATAATAGCTCTTGCTAGGCTAACCTAAACATGTTTTACACGCAGACGTAGCAGTGAGCAGGAGTGATAACGGCAGTGGAGTAGATAGATTGCTACTATCTGGGTTACAAAAAGGCTTTTATTGAATTATGCTCAATTTGTTTCCTCTGCCTCTGGATTCCTGCACAGCCGGCGCAGGGCTCGCCAGTGCCTGTGGCCTGGAGGCAGCAGCAGGCAGTGAGGCAGCGAGCGCCCACTTCCCGGGGACCGGCCCTGATGCTGCCCGGGGGTGGTTGGAGCAGCCTCGCGCAGGAGTTGGGCCCAAGCTCGGTGCAGCGGTGCCATAGGACCCCTCACGCGCCAGCCAGCTTCCCGGGGGACTGCGCGTGAGTGAAGCCCGCGCCCCTCCCGGCTGGCTTGGCTCAAGCCCCACGCTGATTTTATTGCAGCTGCAGCACCTGGCAGAGCTGACACTCGCTCCTCCGCCTTCTATTTTTAAGACTTCCCTTTGAGTGTGTGCATGGAGTAGCTGCCGTCCCCACGGATCTTGTCAGGGTGATGGTGAGGCTGGTGGGAGAATGCTGCCCCCTCTCCAAGACAGAGGCATCCAGAAGAGTCATGGGCCAGGGACAGCCAAGGCCAGCCGGGACCGTGAAGATCCTCCTGGCTGCACCACCTAGACCAGAAGGCTTCACACTGGAGTTTCCCCTTGCTGAGGTGTCTCTCCCTGATGAGACCAGGGACAGAGCAGGAGGAGGTCCATCCAGGGTGGCCCTGCGTAGCCAGGGAGCCAGCGGACCCACTGAGGCCCCCGGCACCGTGTCAGCCGCCAGCAGCTCACGGACCCAGTGGGGGAGTGGGGGCACAGTGCTGGTGCCCCCGAGTGCCTCCCCCAGTGATGCCAGGCAGGGCCGTGCCCAGGCTCAAGGCGCAGACCGAGAACCAGGAAAGTCCTGATGGCGGCCCGGCAGCCCCGGGTGGGGCTCTCACTGCCCACCCCACGGGAGGCAGCACTCGAGGCCCTGCTGGATGAGCCCCAGTTTTGCTCCTGGAGGCTGGAGGTCTGGTGCTGGGCCCCAGCCAGGGGTCTCACCCCATGGGTGCAGGCTTTGGGCAGGGAGGGGGGCAGAGGAGAGCAGGAACTAGCTGTTTTTTCTCACCACACTTCCCGTTTCTGCCGCTTGTGGCCATCCCCGCAGTCCGAAGCCAGATCACAGCTTTTAAAGGTGCTGTTTTCTCTTCTCTATTAGCACGCTTCAGCTCTGACTCACTTCCTTTCCCACCGGTGCTTGTCGTTGGCAAATGCTGAAGGAGGTCCCTCTGCAAGCTCCCATCCATGAGGCCGGTGGAGCAGCTACTGGCACGCTTCGGTCTGTTTCCTTCAGCACGAGCAGTTTCAGTAACTTGCCAGGTCACAGACACACAGGCTGAGGTTCACGATATACCTGTGCTCCCTTAAGCCTTGTTCCCCACCCATGGGCTTCTTAGGAGGAGCAAGCCAACACTAATCAGTGCTCATTTATTTCCTTTTATTGTTGGCTTTGAGCTTGTGGGCTCTCGCCCAGGATGTTTGATTTTTTGTCTGGAGCATCTGGAAACCCTAAGGATTTCGGACAGTGCAGGTAGTTGTTATACAGGTAATCCATCCCTGCCCTTTCAGAGGAGGAGAATCTGGGGAGGGCTGACGTTTTTCACCAAGGAAGCTTTTAACAGATGCTTGAAGCTCTGGCTAAGGATGTATTAATTGATCTTCAGGGACTCCTGCCAAGCAGCCTGGCAGAGCAGCCCTCCTCCAGCCAGGCACAGGGAGGTGGAATGACATCCCTGAGGTCACCGATGGCACAGGTGGCAGGTCTGGGGATGGGACTCTTGAGCCCTCTGGGCGCTGGCAGGAAGCTGGGCTGCTCCTGCGCGAGCGCAAGCGGGGCACTGGTGCCGAAGGGCCTCGCAGCGTGCCTGCTCCGGGCACCGTGCTCCTCCTCCCAGGTGGGCACGGGCTGCCCTGGTGTTGGTGCTCGGAGCCTCCTGCTACGTCCCTCTGGTGCGGCAAACAGCAGAGTCCCCGCTCTCCCAAGGAGTCACACCAGTCTCCAGCCTAAAGTCTCTCTGAGAGGTGGGAGAGATTTTGAAGCACCCACCAGCCCCCAGTGCGTCTCCTCTGCCCCGCAAGCTGCAGGCGGGGGCAGAGCGCAGTTTTTGTCATGCTCAGAAAAAAATCACGTGAAGCCTGGTTGCTTTTCCACCTTGATTTACTATCAGCTTTGACAAGCTCTGTTTCTTGGCTCCTCTGATACTGCCAGCCATGTCTAATGCTGTTGATTTGATAATATATCTAATCTGGCTTTCTTGAAAACGCCAGTATCTCAGAGCTGCTGTTCTCCTACTTGAACCATCTTCCTTCCTTGCCTTCTTTCTATCTTTCCCAGCTGGGGCCAATCTGTCTGGGAAATAGTCCAATTTGCTTCCATCTGATGGGAGCGGATCCCAGCTCCGTTCCCTTCATCTACTCCGGAGTCGAAATCAGCCTAGGTCATTATTTTGAAATCCTTCATTTTCCTCCTCTGCATTTTTGCTGCTGCTTTTCTCCCTCAGCGGAGGCACTGGGAGAAATACCTCTAAATACCTCTTCCTTCAGGGTTTTTGCACAGCAGCCGCCACCCACCAACCGACACGGACAGCTGAGGTCCAGACAAGATATTCCCCACTCTTTAGACCCTCCCGTGGTCTGAGGAGGAGCACCGGTGTCCCCTGTTAGACACAACTTAAACTAGTGGGCCTGGGCCAGGCCTAAATCTCTCTGCAGGTGTCCCCTGAGGGCCAGGGCCACCTGACGCGTGCAGAGGCCCTCGAGCGTGGCGCCCAGTGCCCTCCGTCATGGCCAGTCGCCGTGTGAGGAGGCCAGGGTCTCTGTTACATGGTGGTACATGGCTAAAGGACCTCTTGGCCCCTCTCGCTCCATCAATGGGGTGGAGCTGGGCAGGACAAGGAAGGGCCTGTCTGAGCTCGCTGTCATCCTGGGCGCAGATTTGGTGTCGGGCACCAACAGGCCTTAACGAGCAGCCCCACCTGGAGCCTCTGCCCACACCCCTGGGCAGGGCCCAGGAGCTCATTTAAGCCCAGTTCTGTGTCCTCAGGTCTGGCCTGGGCTGTGTTGTAGGTGCTGCTCTCCAGCCCTCCCTCTGCCCTTGCCTTCTGGATGGACTGTAGGCACCTCATCTCCTGGATGGGCCCATGGATGGCTCGTTACAGCTTGTCTTTAGCCCTGCCTCCTGGATGGGCTTTGGACTTATGCTGTAGCCTTGTCTCTGGTCCTGTCTTCTTTTGCTCCTGACGGGCTCCCCTGGATGGACCCTGGACCTGGTGCATTGTGTGCCTTGCCTGGGGCTGTTGATGGACCCCGTCACCAGCACCTGCCTCTGCCTGCCGTGGTCAGACCCTGCAGGGCTGTGCCCTGTCAGCGAGAGCCCTGCCTGTGCTCAGGCTGCCCTTGCTGTGCTCAGACTTGCTGCTTCTGCACTGCCGGCGTCCTCCCACCTTTCACAATGCTCAGCTGGGGTCACAATTGCTTGGCTCAGCCCCCCAGGACTGTGATTGAAGTGGAGCCGTTAACTCAGCCAGTGCTGCGTATCCAGGGTCTCTGGATGCAGCGTGAGCATGTTAACATTATTTACGCAGTATTTCCTGATCCAAAGCACTGCAGCTTCAGCCAGGTGTTGCAAAAGAGGGTGTAGCTTCAGACTGAAGTAGATGCCATCTGTGGTGTAAGAGACCTTGCAGGAGAGGGTGAGGCAGGGGGGCTGTGTCAGAACCCAGGAGACATGGCCAGCCGAGGTGCAGTCTCCCTGGCAGCCCTCTGACTGTTGGCACCTCGGTGCTGTGATCGGAGAGGAGACCGCGGTGGAGGAGTCCCCCCAGACAGAAACACAGCAGATTATTATAACCACACATGGAGCTTCACCCAGAGCTTGCCCTTGTTTAATGCAGAAGCCCACTGCTACGAGACCTGGGTCTCTTCTGCTGCTGCTCAGTGATCTGCTGGAGGTGGGGGCTGAATGCACGGATCCACAATCCAACTGTTGGACCTGTCAGCCCGAAGAAGCATCCTAAGGCGAGATCAAGGGAAACACCTTGCACCAGATCTGAAACACAGCTACACGGAGAGGCAAATGCGGCCTGTTGAGGAGCACAGAGCAAGGCTGCGTGGGGTCCGCGGACAGGCTGTGGAAGAGCTGGATGCATCCCACAGAGCTGCTGGGAACTGCAGGTGAGTGATGTGTAAATACATGAGAAGCTGCCAGGACGTGCCTCTCTTGCTGGGTGGGTCTTCAAGCATCGCAACCACAGTAGCACTGGCCATCCATGTCTCTGCCATCCCGGGGAACTGAAATTGGTAAAGGCTGTGAGGAAGTGCTCCCGGTTTGTGTGGCTCGGGGTTTCCAGAGCACTGCTGGTCACCGTGAGGTGGCACAGGAGGCCCTGCTGACACAGCTAGGGGTGATCCTTGTGCAGCTCCCTGGCATCAGAGCTGTGCCCCTGAAAACCGGTACAACCCTCCTTTGGGGGTCATCTGGGGAATGAAGCTTCCAGCACCCTCATCTGGGCACAGGAGGGAAAGTGGGGAGGCCAGATCGGCCCCTGCTTCAGGGCACTGACTTCAGAGGGATCTTAGCAGGGTGTGTAAATCGGTGCTTGTGAAAATAATGAATTGGCCTGCGTAGCTGATTGGACATTATGGGTAACTGTGTGCCCATTTGGACTGCAGTCAGAAATGCTTTAAGCCTGTAAGCAAACAATGGCAAACCTGTAAGTCCAGCCCTCCTGAAGGAGGGGAGGTAACATGGGGGAAAGCGGGGAGAGCCGGATGTAATGCACTTGTCTGTGCGTGGGCTGAAACGTTCTCGTCGAGTGCGAGGGGTCTCTGTGCTTCGCTTGCTGCGCTGCCCGCGGAGGACAGGCTGGCACATATGAAATGGTCACTCGGCTTTTTCTAACTTGATGGTGGTGAAATGAGAATCGCCGCTGAATTGTCTAGTTTATGGATCCATCAAGTTAATTAACCATGATTGATAAACCACTGCCAGAATGAACCGTACTGTGGGCTTATCTGTATAATCCCTGTTTGTGTGTTTAAAGACTGATAGGAGCGCCAAAAAAAAAATCCAGACAAAACGATAAGGCTGAAGATGCATGGTGATGTCTTGGAAATTTAATTTAGCAGAGAAAATACCCCTTTTAAAACTACATTATTAACTGCTGTTAAGTGACAGCCATTTGGCCTTCACGTGCTCTAGACAAATTCAGCCAAGTTGTATCAGACCTCTCCTGAAAGCGCGGTGTGTGCAACTAACCGGTGCCTTCCCTGGCGCCTGGGTGCATGAAATCTGCATGATTGCTTTGCGATGGGGCTTGTCGACAGACTGCAGCTGGGTTATGAATCACTTTAATTTGTCATGTGAGCTGGTTTCACACCAAAATCTCTGGAGGGAAAAAGCTGGAAAGTTGGGGGAGGGAGGAGGGGGGATGTCAGACACAGCCTCCCCGCCCTGTTTTTTGATGGAAATGTTTCTCCTTCTCCACCAGCTAATGACTAGTCCTAATTCAATAGAATGGAGCGAAGTGACCAACATAAAATGTATGTGTGTTGTTTTCACATCTGAGTCTAACATGGCCACAAGTCATAGTCTGAAATGATTGGGGGTGTTATCAGTCACACAATCTGACATTTTGCCAAAAGGTCTCTTTTGTCTCTTCTCTGAAGTGTGAAAACAAGGGATGCTATTTCTTGCGCTCTGTAAAGGAAAATGTGGGTTGCAGAGTCTTAAGGAGCCATTAGATGAAGGAAACCAAAGAAGGAAAGAAAAATCAAGACCTCTTCCTTCCGATAATCACACAAATACTGGACCTCTAGGGACACTTAATGGAAAACACTTTTAGGAAGTGAAACACACCTGAAAAACTGCCATGGAAATTTCCCAGCCCAGCTATCATATTGTCTCCTGCATCCTTTACTGGAATAATCTTAAGAAAAATCAAAGAATCAGATCATCACTTGATTTTTTTTTTTAATTTTGTATTTATTTATTCAGTTGCCATTAATAACAATAAAAATGAAATTACCCACCCCTGATTCTGAGTTCCCTTGACACTTAGTTAAAATACACAATTATGCAAAATAGGCAGACTCCCACTGTACGTTATCCCAAGCAGCAAAAGCATAAACCAAACATAAGCCCCTCCACAGAGACAAATTACTCACCCATCGAAAGAATTACTCACTGTGGACAAGTAGACTTTTACAAGGTTAATTTTAAGTGTGCAGATGTATGTTACAGCTGGTAAGAATTCATTAGTCAATGAATCTGCAGCAAAGGAAAAGATAAGGAGACGTAGATTTGTTTTTCCTAAGTGGAAAGGGTCTTATACTGTGCTGCTTGAAAATGAAATGCCCTGTTCTCTTCCTTTCTCAAATCAGGAAGATGTTTGATCGCGTGTCTAGCTTTAAGCTCATAATTAGCCCTCCTGACATTAGAAGAATTATTTGTTTTCTTCAATAGACTTGCATTGTTAGACATCTTGCAAAGACAACTGCTCCCTATGAGAGGGGCAATGAGTGCAAAGGTATAATACAAATGCCTTTTTCCAACGCTCTCCCTCAGCCTGCTGCCATTTCTCTCCTGGTATGTACAGAGCCACGGATCTGTATGGCCACCTTGCAGTCTGTCTGTTTTGTGGCTCTGTTGGCATTTGCCAACATCAGGGCTGATTAACATGCTGTTGAAAACCATCCCCTCCTGGTCTGAGCAGGCAGCCCAACCCTTCAGCTCTTCTCAACAAACTACTAACCTAGCCTTGCAACAAGCAGCTCCCCACAGCAGCCTTACTGCAATCCTGGTAAACAACACATGTGAGGATGAGCTGGTGAAGCTGCCATAAAGGTATTTGCCGCTTTCAAATTCTGGCTCCCGTGTCGTGCACAGACCTGCTGTTACAGCAAGCAGAGCCCACCTGTTGGCAGCATGAACGCAGAGGCTAAAATTCAGTGTATGTGCGTGTGTGATGACTGCGGAGTACTGCTGGGTCCCTCCGGATGAGGATGATGGGATGCTGCAGCAGCAGAGATCACCTGGGCGTCTGGCTGGGTACCTCACGCGAAGCCTATTTTGTGGCTAGCGGCCAATATTCACAATGTTCATGTCTAGCACCTTTACCGAGCGCTACACAGATGTAATGCTAACCAAAGCTGCGCTGGGACCAACTTCCTCGGTTACTTGGTGTTCCCTAAACCCATTCATTCTTCAATTGCTTCTTCTGATGCTTCCCTCTCCCCTGCCTCTGCAATCTGTGTCCATGGAGGATATGCACATGAAAGGAGGGAAGAATTGGCCCCTTAAGGAGGAAGTAGACATTGGCTTTTTTTGACTCATTCTGGAACAAAAAGCTCCAGCCGGGAGCTGTTCTGATTAGGTCTTAGTGTAAAACAGATGCAAAATTTCATGCAACAAGTGAAGTGGCGTAGGGAAACTGATATATTTTTATATGCTGTCTTTCCCCATCTCTTGCATGGGATCAGAGCTATTAGATTTGAAGCTGATTAAGTGTGAGACTCCAGCACAGTAACAAAAGTATTGGCCACCAGTTTCTTAATGATTGTCTGGGAGGTGGAGTGCAATGTTAATTTGAAATACAGGCCACAAACAAGCTCTTCCCATTTTTTACTCCTCCCCATTTTCTCTCTTAGAAAGAATGAAAGAAAAACAGGTTTGCTAGCAGTGCCAGATCTGGAGGCAAGAGGTACATTTACATTCAAAACCTTGCATGAACATCCAGCTGCAGGAGTTTCCAAGCAAGGCAAAAGCTAGCAAGTGAAAGAGGTTGGACAATTGCACTCATTTGTCTGCCTTGTTTTCATTGAAATAATTCAGACAAGGCCGACTGTGTTACTTGGATTCTCTAAGGTATAATTTAGGCATGAGATGTTTACAATCAACTCTCATTTGCATCAACTGGGGGAAAACATGGGATCTGTTGGATATTTCAGCTGGCAGGTTAATTACTAGTTTAACCACTAATATTTATTCAACCTTCTGCATGTGAACAGCCACCGGGCCAGATCCTGCCTCTCTTACTACTGTGCTTACTCTGCAGGTTTCATGCAAGTGAGAGAGGAGTGCAGGACAGGGCCCTGCAAGTGCAGTTCTAGTTTTGCTAAGGAGAATTGGTGCCAGAGATGGGTGTCTGGCTGAAAGCCCTAGAAATGTTAGATCTGCTGGGAACAACATGCTCTTCCTTTTTTCAGCCCCAGGAATGAGCTTAAACAAAGATACTGTTCACTATGGGCCACATTCTGTTTCCCCTGCTAGTGATGATTATTGAACTGCTTAGCAAATAGCTTGATAAAATCAGTGGGACCATTTGTGAGATAGGAAACCTCTCTGTGTGTGCAAGGAGCTCAGGGGCTGGCCCCTAGACTCTTTCATGAGTGCTGCGCAGAGAAGTCTAAACATTGCTAAGCAAGGCTAAAATGAGCAGGGCAATTGATCGACAGTTTTGATTGAAACCAGAAGTCCGTTTTGCTGTTTTGTTTTATTTTTTTTTAACCCCAGGCTTAAATAGACATCACTTAGAAGAAGAACATTGATCGAAAGATAAACCCAGTGCATGAGAGGACCATGAAGGTGAAAAGTACCATTAAATAGGTTAAAGGAGTCTGCCCTCATATGACAAGCCATTCTCTGTGCGAGAGGACAGAGAGCACCAAGAAGGAGATAAGAAGATTACGAGGTCAGATTCCAGGTTACGGAAACCTCGGTGCCTCGCTCGTCTTGGGCACCTCTGCCTGGGTTGCAGGCGAGAGCCTAATGAGTGCCAGCTGTGATGGTTTTGGTGCTACTCGCACCTCTCCTCTGGGAACTGACCCAAACCTATCCACTAATTCCTATATGCCAGTGGCTCTCTGGGTGGGTATTTAGCCGCCTGGCCTGAAAGGACTCTCCAGCAGGGACAAGAAAGGCCCCATATTTCGTGACACATCATAAAGTCACCTGAAACGTGTGTTTTCCCACCGTGACCTCTGACAGACCCTTGGTTGCCTCCCCCAGCCGGCGGGGATGGCCAAGGCACTCGCCGGGGAGGAGCGGAACGACACCGGGCTCGGCTCTGAGCGCTCAGGGCTGGGTGGCCCTGCAGAGCGGGAAGGAGACAAAACCAGGTCCTGCCCCGGATAGGTGTTTTGCTGCTGATTGCAGGAGGTGAAAGTCAACGGGTGGGAAACCCCAGGTTCAGGTCTCGGAGGACACAAAAGCTAACAGAGCCTAAATCTGACCCGATGGTGTGAGTGAACTGGGTTGTCTCTGTCCAGCCTCCAGTGATCATATTCTCCCAACACATGCCTCGTCTTGAGAGGTAGACGAGCTCAGTGCCCAGGCTGTCACCTTCAGCACAGCCAGCGCCTGCAGCTCGTTAGTACTCATTATTATTAAAGCTCATTATTGCTCTCTCTTCAGATGAACGTCATGAAGTGAAGGGTTGCTGCCGTTTCCCTAGTCTTTCCAGGGTTAAGCAGCCCATTTAATTTGATGAAGCTATTGCTCTGCACCCTGTGTAAGTGACTACATGACTTACATTGAACTCAGGTGAGACGGCAGTGTTACTTGTGTGATTCCTTCTACCCCTGTGGGGCAGAAGACGCTGAGAAAAGGGAGTTCCCTGTGACACCCACGACCCCTGAAATACACAGCGCACCTATGTACAATGGAGTACGTGGATGTGAAAATAGCAAAAAGACTACTGCTTGGACAGAAAGATGGAACAGCTGACATTCAAGTGGTAAAAGTAGCCCAATCTTTCACTGTATGGTGTTTACATTTTAAAAAAGAGGACTGTTGAAAGGTCATTTTAACTACTGAGGCTGTTTGATTACCTTTTCTTTTCTGACTTTCCTTAGCCGTATCAGCAGGTTGCTCCATCTCTCTTTGCTTTACCATTACTTCTGCTCAGTTTAAGGGCCACATTCACTGGTGGGTGAAGTACTTCGGGTGCCCATTCTACTGGGTTATCCAGATAGTCCAAAGAAAAAGCTGGTTTCACTTGTATAAAGATTCATGTGAATGTTTCCATTAGTATGCGGTTTTGTAACATCATATATTTTACATCATTGATTTTGTGGTGAGTTCAGACACAGATACATATATATGCACAAAAGCGTGCAGATTGTACATAGACAGTATCTTTGCAGGCTAAACTGAAACCGCTTGATAGCTCTCCTTTTCTGCTTTTCTGCTACAAAATTCAAAATGCTACAACTAGTCCAGTATAGGACTTTCTGACATTTTGAATGTTTATGTGCACACATGTCTTTTTTTATACGTATCTGTGTGTGCATGACTTTTAACTTTCGGCTTATCTCTAAGTTTAATGAATGTGTTGACTGCACGTGAGAAATGTGTAAACCTTTAAGACTGTTGGGGTCACCAGGGAAATGTCAAGAACGAGATCACACTGTTTACAATATGTCCAAGAATATACAACACCAGACGACACCCCACAAGTGACATTATAATGAGAGACAGCTATTAGAGGCAATGTAAAACACATGCTGCTGGTCACCGCACGTCAAAGATTTATCTCGAAATTGCAGATAGCAGGCCATTGCAAGGTATAGGTATGAAAACTTTTCAGCTTTCCTAGTAAAAAGCAGTGGGCACATACATTTGTAACTAATGCCTGCTAATAAGTTACTCGGAGAGGCTGACCCTGTGCCTCTATTCAAATGCCAGGACACGGCGCAAGAGCCGCAGGGCCTGATCAACCCACGTGGGGTGCAGCAAGGTCGGGGAGGGTATTGCCGTAATGGCCGAGTCCTGCCTTGCCTTTACTGGAAGCGGCACAGGCACGTTGTGGGCAGGGTTGGGGTGCCGGTGGGGTGCAGGGGTAGGGCTTGGGGCTGGCCGCAGGCGGGTCGCTGGCAGGGACCTCGGGGCGGGAGTTCGAGCGGGGATGGCGCAGGGGGTGAAGGTTAGGGTGCTGGAGGATGGGACCGGTGGGCCAGGGCTGGGTAAACGCCAGGAGGGTCCCCGGCAGGGTCAGGGTGCTGGTACCCAGCTCAACTTGCTGAGTGAGGGGTGTGGTAATTACTGCTCGGGTGGGTTTTAGAGATGGCGCTGTCAAGGGCTGTCTGAACAAAGCTTGGGGCTGGGGCTGGCTGGGGTTAAAACCAGCTGAGGCTCAGGCTAGCAGAGGCACCACAGCTGGATGCAGAAGCTACGGGGCGGTGTGCAGGGCTGTGTTTGGCAAGGGCTACATGCCTGGCTGAGAGTCATAGCAATGACAAGTGACGAAGCTGGGGCTGACCTTGGCAGAAGCCCACAAATTTGCACGGGCCCTGGGTCCGGCAGCATCTGCAGAGCTGGTTTGGGGCGGCTGTGGCGGCTCAGCTGGGATTAGGACGGGGCCTGTCAGAGGGAATTGAAGATACAGGATGGAGCCAGGAGGTGCCACCTGGGGTATACAGAGGTTTGCCAGTGACAGGCCCTGCCAAGCTGAGGGCACATCTGAAGCTGGTCTGGGGTCTAGTCTGTTCAGCAAGGTGGAGACTAGAGATGCTTAGAGCTGGACACACCAAATACAGAGTTGACTCAGAGCTCAGTGCAACACAGTATATCTTTTAAAGCAATTATGAGATTTTAATCAAAATGCTTAGGTTTGTATTAAGATGTGCAAAGCAAACAATAATTTTATGACTAACCATATTTAACCCTTTCATTTCAAAGCACATAATGAGCATAGACATTGAAGCATCAACAAATCCAGTGAACATGGGAGAGAATAACGTTGAAGCCACTGAGGTAAGTCAAAATGGTTGGAATTAACAAGGGTAGTGTGGGCTGTAATAATATATTTACAGCCTAGTGATTATACTGTGGGAAGGAAGGAAAGGGGATTAAATCCCTGTTTAGTTTAAGCTGCATTTTAGTGCAGCCAGTTCTTCAGTAGTACACAGTTAAAAATGTAGTCTGTCAAATCCTGCTGACATATTTTGGCAATAGATATTTACTCTAATTGAAAGCACTTGTTGTGTTGTAAGCTTTCCCCCTTTCCCATTTGTTTTGGTTAACGGGTAGCGGTGGCCTATCTACTTAAGCACGTATTGAGCAACTGCTCACTGGAAAGTTAGCGTATTGCAAAGAGTGAGGCACGATCGTGCCTGACTTCATAAGGAAAAACTTCCTCTGGGCTTTGGTGGAGGATATTTGAACAAAGCTGGTAGGATCAGCCTCGCTAGTTGTTATTGCAGGGCTTTGCTGTTTGGGTCAGCTAGGGCCTTCATGTGTGAATCCCAGGGTAAAAACCAGGCTTGGTTCCAATGCAGCCGTGCTTTGTTTTGAACAATCAGCATGGCCCCTGCTGTGAATCCCATGAGGGGATGCTCTGCTTTATGTTGCGTTCGCTTCCTTAGCTCGGAGCCAAGTACTACATCCTACACTGCTGGAACGCAGTCGAGACACGCGGGGCCTGCGTGGACGGTCTGACGCAGACTAGACGTGGCCGGCTCCCGTGGTGTCGGGCGCTGCTGCTGCTCCAGCAGGAGCTTTAATGCTGTGGGTGGGCAGGGCCCTGCAGCCCTGGGGGGGCTTAACAAGCCCCTGCTCAGTCAGTCCAGGCAAAACTGTTCTAAACCCACCGCTGCCCGCAGCGACTGCGCGAGCGCTGCCGCGTCTCCGTGGGGCTGCGCCCTCACCTGTCCTGTGCCCGCGGTCCTGCACCCTCGGACCCCAGCGCTCTGCCGGCTGGCAGCCCGGCCACAGGCGTTTGTGGCTTTCGGGACCTGCTGGGGAGCAGCTGCCCGGCCCCAGTGGGGCACCGAGGCCGGTGCTGGGATGGGACCTGCAGAGCAGGGCCTGTGCATGGGGTGCTGGGGGCTCACGTCCTCCCGTCACTGTGCTCCGAGAAACGCGCCTGTGCTGTCCTCGAGGACGTCAGTCAGGGCGCTTGATCTTGAACCCTTTATCTGACACCCCTCTGAAGCTCAGAGAGGTGCCATGCACCTCGGTTTCCCTGGAGATCAGAGCAGGACTGGGTGAAACCCTCCTTTACCCTGTAGTCTCATCGAGTCTGATCATCCGGCCAGAAACCCCCTCAGGCTGGTGCTGGTCAGGAGCCAGCAGAAAAAGGGACTTACTCTGCCTGCACCCATGCCTGCCTGTGATGCCCCACAGTCTGCACTGACAAGGGACAGGTAAGGACGAGAGACCGTTAGTGTCGCAAGGCTGAGGCTCAAAGGGTTTGTGTCTTCATCCAACCACTAGCCCCAGCACGTGCTAAATTTCCTGCAGAGCAGAGCTGGAGATGCATTTGAGCTCACCATGTTCCCAACCCTGACCGGTGTGAAGCTGGGGGGAGTGAGTGCTGAGCCCTTTCTAAGCCTCTAAAGAAAATAAAAGCAACGGGTCACTGAGGAGACCCGCAGGAAACCGGGGAACCTGCTTTCCACCCACAGCACCCAGGTCAAACCCCAGCACAGGCCACAAAAGACACATTTTTTTAATTGCCTTATGATAAACCTCCTGGTCTGGAAAATCCTGCCATTACTGTGTGTGTGAACTTTCACCAGCACCGAATCTGTCATTAACCTAGAAGGAGACCTTTTCATGCTCACAACCTTTGTCTGCACAGCTCCTCTCTGGAGGCAAATCCCTCACGGTGAACACGTCAGCTGGCTGCACGCTGCAGACAAGGTTATGACTGCATTACATACTCTGAAGGGAGCAATGCTCTATATTACACTGGGAAAGGTTCATTTTTGAAAACAGAGAGGCTTGAGGAAAAAAAGCATGATTTTACTCAGAAAGTGCCTCAGGTCCCCATAAATCCCTTGCCTCCTTGCTTAGACCAGGGCTGGAGGCCTGCAGCAGGGTGGCAGCGGAGCATGCCACGCTGGTGCGACTCCTGCTACAGCCATTTGCAGCGAAGCCTGAAACCACACCAGAGTGTATGTTTAGATTAAAGGGCATTTGGGAAGGGACCTTGCCTTAATCTTTCTGCTAAGCACCTAGCAGACTCCCAGTGTGCTAAATCATTAGTAATAACAGTAATGACAATAAAATAGGAACTCGGTCCATGCTCATCCAAAAATATACCAAGGATTGCTAATCAGTCTATTTCCAAGCCTTCTGTTATTTCTGAGTGCCCTGAAGTGCCTTATCAAGCACTTTGCTGATGCGTCCAGCCTGATGGCACTAACAACTGGACAAAGGACTGGACAAAGGCAGGGTGGCAGGCAGGACTGGAGAGCATCAGATGAGCGTGGTGATCAGGGAACAGGTCTTGTTCAGGCAATGATTTCTCTGTGTCTAAGTGCTTCTCAGCTCCCCTCACGTTTCCTCAGTGCATGGCTCCTGTCCATTTGGAAATGCTGCTCCAGGGAGAGCCCTGTCTTGGCTGGCTCTGGGCTGGGCTGGTGGAGACCAAGCGGGACCACTCTGCTTTTGCCTACCTGTTACCCTCTTCTCTTGGATTTTGGCTAGCGGCCTCTCTCAGGATGGGGAAAAGGCATGAGTTGGACCCCTGCTCTGATCCAGTACAGCTATTCAATGGCCATTTTCCTTCAGCATGGCTTTCTGAGAGGGAAAGCGAGCGGCCAAAAGGATTCAAAACATGTCTGCTAAGTGTTTGTGAATGCACCCTATGGTTTCCTGCCAACCTGCCCTGAAATCGTATAGAAAATGACCCAAATAGCACACTTAGATGCAAAGAGTGAAGGAGATGAAAAAATAAAAAAGGACTGGCTGTCTAGGTAGGAGCAGATGGACCTCCTGACCTGCTCTGCAGCGGCAGGTGGGGCTGTCCCGCAGCACCTCCTGGGTGGCTGAGGCTGTGTGTTGGCTTTTCCTTTGCTGGGGCGCCAAGCGGCCCCTCTGCAGCGGCTCCCCAGGGCTTGTCTCCGCAGCGGGGCCGTGTCGGGTAGAGGAGGGGCGGCCGCTCCATGCACCCAGTCAGGCCTTCCCGATGCGCTCAGCGTCACAAGCAAGGACACGAAGTGTGTTGCTCTTCTCCCAGGTGCCAGCTCCTGAGCCAGCCCTCCGTGCCTCCACGCGCAGGCGGTCCCCGGGGGGTCCCCGCCGCTGAGCATCGAGGCAGCGGTGGTGCCGCACGCCCGTCCCGCAGGCAGCACCTCTCCTCTGCCCCGCCGCCAGCTGCCGGTGTTCGCTGAGAGCTGCCAGGTGAAACCTGGCCATCTCTGGCGTGCGAGGGTAAACTTTCTTCCCAAATCCACAGAGTGCTTTATGGTTACCTTGCAGATAAACCCCGCTAAATAAATAGATGTTTATACTCCCTGTATAAAAGCTATTTTTTGACAGTGTTGAGTCAATATAACCTGAGTAATTGCATGAGTAACTCATGTTTCCCCTAAAGGGAAACTGTTCTCGTGTAAATATATTTATTAATAATTAAAGTGTTTTTGAGTTCTTGTGTGTGCACACAGCCCCTCTCCCCCACAGAGATGTCTGAAAGGCTGTTATCTTTAAACCTGAGCAGGAGTCAAACAGGAAGGGACTTTGGCAGAGGCGTGATGGTCTATGGCAAGAGGCATGTGGTTTGATTTTGACCTTTTTTTTCTTCCTGAACAAAAAATAATGGTGAGATCTGTGTATGAGACATTTAAAAACCTCTACTGCTCCATTAGGAGCATTACCCTGAAGTACTCACTGGAGCTTCTAACAGCCCAGATAATAGGGGTGGGAAATAATTTCTGGAAAATATTCCCCTCAAAGCATCTTACCAGAGGATTGTTTCCTAACAACAACAACAATAAAATCTTTGTCAAATAATCCTTCAATACAACAAATATTTTGGCGTTAATTGTATCAGTGTAGATAACTGCTCAGCATAGGAAATGGGAGTCAGAGCTCCTTGGGGATTTTTTCTGACAAAGCCAGAGCTGGATACCTTTGGGTAAGTCGCATATTTTTCTATGTTCTTTGGCCTAATTTTTTTTTTTACTGACTGTAATCTGGAACCTAATTTGATATGCCTTAAAAGGCTGATTTCACATGGAAGATGCTCTACTATCAGGATAAGCAGCCATAAGAAATCCTAAAATAGGCAGATTAAGGGTTTGGGATCATGGGGGTTTATTTCTATGCAATTAAAGACATGATCACATTTAAAAATTGCTAACTTGTAGTTTAAAAAAAAAAAACGCAACAACTGGGAGCCCCACATTTAAAAACAGCTAATAACTCTATTAATTAAGGATATGATTAGCAGAGACAATGAGTTAGATAGCACAAAAGCACAGCATTTAATTCAATGCACATTTTCGGTGGACATGGCGTGGCCAAGGCAGTTGTGCATTAATTAGTGCTCTGATGAGGGCAAGGAGGACAGGAAGGGGGTGAGGGAAATTGGCAGGTGTAGAAATGAGATTAGACAACAACAGAGGATTTTCCTCTCCAGAACAGAAGTCGTGCAGAATCCTCATCAGCCCTGCTAACTTGTTTTGTATAAACGAAGATATGTGCCACGAGAACAGGCAGGGCAGTAAGGCAATGCTTGGGGATAAGGAGAGGGAGGACAGCTTTCCAGGGCTCGCCTGTGGAGTATTTCCAGGAGGTTGTGACCAAATACCAGCCTCAATTTCCTACCCTTGCTTTAATTGCCGCCGGCTATTTGTGGATGGCAAGGTGTCTCCACGCTCAACCCTTACAAGGGGACCTGTGCCGTTGTACTGATGTGTTGCTGTACCAAGCCTACAAGCTTCCCCTTTGCTTTCCTCCACCGCGCGGGTGCTCCAGCTAGGTCTCTGCTCTTAGTGGAAACTCAGGCTTGAGACAAGGATGCCCACATCCTATAACTGCTCCACTTGGCTGTCAGCTCTGCCGTTGCTTCCGCTTGAAGCATCCACAGAGTGCTACAAGCACCACGACCAGGGTACCTGCTGTGTGCTGGAGCCCACCCGTGCCGTGTCTTGCTTGGGGACCTGGATGTGCTGCCCAAGGAGCTGGGTCCCTCCTGGGTGGGCTCTGAGCCTACGGCTGTGCCCAGTGTCGCGATGGTGTGGCAGGAGGCAAGTGCTGGTCTGAGCAACCGCTCAGGGCTCTTTCACTTAGAGGGCAGGGACATAAACTACATGGGCAAACAAAGCATCTGCTGCAGAGAGCACGGCCCCGGACAGTCTCCCATCCCAGGATGGATCCTGACTTTCCCTGCAGAGCCTCACCCGCTAGTGCTCCTTGGTCTCGGAGCGCGTTCCCCTCCACAACGAGGGGGTAAGTTCACACTCCCGCAGGTGAGGGAAGAAGTGCAGTGGATGTGAATTGACACCTTCACCCACGCAGGTAGAGCGTTCCCATGCCGATAAGGGAGGGTGGATCAGAGGCTGCGCTATCTCGGGGCTGTTCCCCCTGCCGTAGATTCCAGTGGGTGGAATTTGGGAATATAATCACTTCTTTCTCTGTGTCTTTTTATTCTCCACAGTTAAAAAAAAGCCCGTTGGAGGGCAGAGGAGATGCACCTCCTGTTCTGAGCTCGGCTTTTGGCAAGGCGTGCGGGCAAAGCTTCTTTGGGGGTGGAGCCCGGCGGCGCCCGCGCTTCGCCCTCCGCCCCGTTCCCCGGGGAGCTGTCCCCCCCGGCGGGCGACCCGAGGCCCTGGCCGCGGCCGTGGCGGGCGGTGTCCCGCGGCCGCGCTGACACCCCCGAGCCTCCCGCTTCCCCCAAGCGCGCAGCCCGCAGCGAGCGCGGCTGCCCGGACGGGACGGGCCCGGCAGCCCCCGGCGCGGCGGCTGTGCTGCGAGGGAGGTGGGGAGACACCCCGGGGGCCCCCCCCCCCTAACGTTCTTGTCGTATTTGTCCACTCCGCGCGCTCCCCGCCCCGGGGCCGGCCAGCCCCACCGCCGCTTCCTCGCGTCCCTGCCCTGAGCCCGGCTCACGGGGCTGCGGGGGGGGATCTCTGCTCAGGCTCGCCGTGCTGCTCCGCAGCTGGGAAAAGGGCTTCTTCCCCCGCCCCGGCCCGTTCTGCTCGAAAACGCGAAGGAGACAGCGGAGAGGAAGGCGGAAAGCCCGGAGGAGGCGCGTTGTCGGCAGCGGAGGAGCGGCTCCCGAGGCGGGGGGCCGCCGTCTTGCCCGGTGCGCGGCCGGCCGGCGGCGCGAGGGAACGCCGGTAACTTCCCCA
>VZTQ01001532.1:284282-413537 GCA_013400755.1 Pelecanoides urinatrix | reverse complement strand
GGCCCGGCCCCTCCCGCCGCTCGGCGGCGGGCTCATGCACTCTGCGGCGCGGCGGCGCGGGCGGCGGGATGGCTCCGGCTCTGGCTCCGGCGGGCGCTGAGCCGCGGCCCCCCGCGCTGCTGCCGCCGCCGTTGCCGTNATAAACTACATGGGCAAACAAAGCATCTGCTGCAGAGAGCACGGCCCCGGACAGTCTCCCATCCCAGGATGGATCCTGACTTTCCCTGCAGAGCCTCACCCGCTAGTGCTCCTTGGTCTCGGAGCGCGTTCCCCTCCACAACGAGGGGGTAAGTTCACACTCCCGCAGGTGAGGGAAGAAGTGCAGTGGATGTGAATTGACACCTTCACCCACGCAGGTAGAGCGTTCCCATGCCGATAAGGGAGGGTGGATCAGAGGCTGCGCTATCTCGGGGCTGTTCCCCCTGCCGTAGATTCCAGTGGGTGGAATTTGGGAATATAATCACTTCTTTCTCTGTGTCTTTTTATTCTCCACAGTTAAAAAAAAGCCCGTTGGAGGGCAGAGGAGATGCACCTCCTGTTCTGAGCTCGGCTTTTGGCAAGGCGTGCGGGCAAAGCTTCTTTGGGGGTGGAGCCCGGCGGCGCCCGCGCTTCGCCCTCCGCCCCGTTCCCCGGGGAGCTGTCCCCCCCGGCGGGCGACCCGAGGCCCTGGCCGCGGCCGTGGCGGGCGGTGTCCCGCGGCCGCGCTGACACCCCCGAGCCTCCCGCTTCCCCCAAGCGCGCAGCCCGCAGCGAGCGCGGCTGCCCGGACGGGACGGGCCCGGCAGCCCCCGGCGCGGCGGCTGTGCTGCGAGGGAGGTGGGGAGACACCCCGGGGGACCCCCTCCCCTAACGTTCTTGTCGTATTTGTCCACTCCGCGTGCTGCCCGCCCCGGGGCCGGCCAGCCCCACCGCCGCTTCCTCGCGTCCCTGCCCTGAGCCCGGCTCACGGGGCTGCGGGGGGGGATCTCTGCTCAGGCTCGCCGTGCTGCTCCGCAGCTGGGAAAAGGGCTTCTTCCCCCGCCCCGGCCCGTTCTGCTCGAAAACGCGAAGGAGACAGCGGAGAGGAAGGCGGAAAGCCCGGAGGAGGCGCGTTGTCGGCAGCGGAGGAGCGGCTCCCGAGGCGGGGGGCCGCCGTCTTGCCCGGTGCGCGGCCGGCCGGCGGCGCGAGGGAACGCCGGTAACTTCCCCACGTTCACATGACGGGCCCGCACCGGGACCCAGTGAGTAACGCCGANGCTGCTGCTGCCGCTGCTGCCCGGCCGCGCCGCCGGCCTGGAGGTGCAGCGCAAGTTCCTCTCGCCCACCCCTACCAACAACTTCGCCCTGGACGGCCCCGGCTCCCGCGTCTACCTGGCGGCCGTCAACCGCCTCTTCCAGCTGTCGGGGGGCGAGCTGGCGCTGGAGGCGGAGGCGGCGGTGGGGCCGGTGCTGGACAGCCCGCTCTGCCACGCGCCGCAGCTGCCGCAGGCCTCCTGCGAGCACCCCAAGGTGCTCACCAACAACTACAACAAGATCCTGCAGCCCGACCCTGAGCAGGGCGTCCTCGTCGTCTGCGGCTCCATCTACCAGGGCCTCTGCCAGCTGCGCAGCATGGCCAACATCTCGGCGGTGGCCGTGCGCTTCCCGCCGGGCGGCAGCGACCCGGTCACCGTCTTCCCCAGCATGCTGAACGTGGCGGCCAACCACCCCAACGCCTCCACCGTGGGGCTGGTGCTGCGCCGCGGCGGCGGCGGCGGGGCGCGGCTGCTGGTGGCCGCCACCTACACCGGCTTCGGCAGCCCCTTCTTCCCCCGCAACCGCAGCCTGGAGGACCACCGCTTCGAGAACACGCCCGAGATCGCCATCCGCGCCCTCAACGCCCGCGGCGACCTGGCCAAGCTCTTCACCTTCGACATCAACCCCTCCGACGACAACATCTTCAAGATCAAGCAGGGCGCCAAG
The DNA here is from genome assembly GCA_013400755.1 of Pelecanoides urinatrix. Taxonomy (NCBI): domain Eukaryota; kingdom Metazoa; phylum Chordata; class Aves; order Procellariiformes; family Procellariidae; genus Pelecanoides; species Pelecanoides urinatrix. The sequence goes on along the minus strand of VZTQ01001532.1, from coordinate 411,596 downwards.
GCGCGGCACAAGCTCAGCTTCGTCCGCGCCTTCCTGCAGCGCGGCGCCGCGCCGCCCGCCCGCCGCCCCTACGCCTACCTGGCGCTCAACAGCGAGGCCAACGCGGGCGACAAGGAGAGCCCCTCGCACAGCCTGCTGGCCCGCATCTGCCTGGGCGAGGCGGCCGAGGCCACCCTCAACGGCAGCGGCGAGACCAAGAAGCTGACCGAGTCCTACATCCAGCTGGGGCTGCGCTGCGGCGGCGCCGCCGACGCCTTCACCCGCCTCGTCTCCGTCTTCCCGGCGCGGGCGGCCTGGCGCAGCCCCGCGGCCCCCGGCCCGGGCCCGCCGCCCGCCGAGGAGCTGCTCTTCGGCGTCTTCGAGCGCGCCGGGGCCGCCGGCGGCGGCGGGGGGGGGCGGCCGCAGTCCGCGCTCTGCGTCTTCCGCTTCGTCGAGATCGAGGAGACGATCCGGGCTGCCCGCAACTCCTGCTTCGTCAGCCCGGGCGCCGGCATGGTCACCGTGCTGGACAGCGTGGTGCAGGGCACCGGCCCGGCCTGCGAGAAGAGGAACATACAGGTACGGGCGGGCAGCGGGCACCTGCCGGCGCCCGGGCGGGGCGGTGGGGGAGCAGGGATGGGGCGTCCCGGGACGGGGCGGGCGCGGGGAGCCGGCGGGAGACAGCGGCCCCGTCCCGCTGCTGCTGCCGCCGCGCCGCCTCCCGCGGCCGGGAGCGCGTCCCGCAGGCGCTGCGGGCGGGCGGGTGCGCTCCGCGCTCCGCTCCCTCCGTGTCCAGCGCCGGTCCGTGCCGCAGCGGGTCGCACCGTCAAAGCCGGTTGGGTCCCGGCTGCTTCCCGCTGCACCAAGCGTGCGGCGGGGCTTGTACCGAACAGAGGAGGTGTGTGTGGCAGCGTGTGTGTTGGGGGGAGACCCCCCGTCTGTCCGGGGACGCCGTTGTTCCCACGCCCCTGCGCCGCGGTGACTCGGGGCGCGCCGTCCCCGCTCCCCCGTGGGTGCCCTGGCGCAGTGGGCATCGCCAGCCCCGCCGATCCCTTCCCACGGCCTGTCCCGCGGCCGGACAGCCCTGCCAGGGGACACGCACACACAGGCTGCCTTGTTCCGTTGCGTTCGGGGTAGAAGTTTGCCATTGTCAGAAGTTGTTACCAAGTGGCCGTAAATGTTAACGCTAGATAAAGACGCTTGTTTTCCCTTTCACTAAAGATATGCGCTGCTTGGGAAAAAAAAGAAAGAAAAAAGGGCTGCTTTAACACTGCATTTTTCCCTTCCTCTGGGAAGGATGCATAACTCAGCTCCATCAAAGATCGTAAAAACATCTGTTTGATTTCAAAGGCAAGATAGAGCGTTTGGGCTTGGGCTTCCCTGTGCAATGCCAGTGGCAAAGAGAGAAAGGTTTCCCATGGTAACCGAAGTGTTTAGTGTGGCATCTCCACGCTGTGTTAAAATATGTAGTCTTAATGCACTGGTTCATAGACCTACTCTAGCAAAGTTGAATAGTTTTTCCCTGGTGGCAAAGTACAAGCTGCCTGACAGCCAAGAAATCTGGTAGTTGTCCTGGCTTTTGAGTTAATTCCACAAAGGCTTGGTGCGTTGAACGCTGGGAGCCCAGTCCTGAAGCCTTGGCATGGTCACGGCTCTCAGAGAAGTCACTGGGAGTCAGAAATCCTATTTACAGGACGAGAAAGCACCCACAGTTCCTGTTGGCTGTGGTTGAAGCTCAGCATCCCTGTGAATCAGCCCCTCGGCTCCTCGCAGGATTGAACTGTCTCTGCCAGGTGGGTCGAGAGGAGGCATTGTGGCTGAGACTTGTGGAGGGTGTTTGGAGAGTTGACAGCCTAGTTGTAACTGAAAGTCAATGGCAGAAAGACACCCACTTCCCTTGAGTTTCCTCAGTGCTCCAGAACTGTTGGGAAGGTACTGTTTTTTCTAACTTTTGCTCAGTAGGGAAAATAATCATGACTAACACCAGTCTATTAACGTTTGAAATACAAAGTGCTATATCCAGTAAGGTATTTAGACAGCTAATTCCCTAGTGGCTGCAGGGAGACGCAGCACAGAAATGAGATTTCACTCCATCTTTGGGTCTGGCCCGTAATCCTGTTCCACTGTAAAGCGTGCTCCTGGTAGCAGTCCTTTTGTCCGAGTGCTCCCTGGGTAGGCAAGGAAGGGACTAGGAGTGTGTTGTCAGTTGGTGCCACAAAGGCAGTCAGAAGGGTGGCTGTGTTCTTGAAGGGGTAAGCGATAAGGCATGTGAGGTTCAGAGGAGCAAGCTAGAAATCCCCGAGCCTCTCCAATCCTATAGAAGTCACTAGAAACCCTCCACGTTTGCTGTTGTGGCGAGATCAGGCTGCGAGAAAACTTGTTTACATGGAGACAGCAGTATGGCTGGTGGTTATATAGGGTGGATGGGGAAAACCGGGTTCTAGTTCCAACTGACACTGCTGCTGTGTCGCTGTCCTTGAACCAGTCATTTAACCCTAGGTGCCTCAGTTTCCTGATTTGCCGCATACTCCTATATTTATAACTGTTATTCAGAAACGTAATTCACATGTAGCATAAGATTACATTTGTAAAGCTGCTTTGAGATCCTTTGATGTCAAGTACAGCAGGATACTAATGAAGCATCCCATTAACATTCGTTCATGCCTAATATTTCTATGCTTCCCATATATTTGAAGCGTATTCCTCTAAAACTGCTGACCAAACCTGCTGGGAAGCCTTCCTACCAGTCAGAAGGAGAGCCTTTCACTTTTTTTGCCTTTTACTTAATCATTAGAATTGCAAACAAGTTAACAAGCTGTTTTCGTTTGCAAGTCCCAGAGTGGCAGTGTCAAGAGTTGTAATATTGTGTTTCTTTGCACTACAAAAACCTAACATCAATTTCCACCTTCAAGACCATGAAATACTCTAATACGTTTTGTGTCCCAGGTCTGGGAACGCAGCAGGAAAACGTATTAAAGCAGCAGCTGGATCGGCGGAGCAGATCAGCATCTAGCTGCCTTCCCATGATGAGCTCCGCTTCTCCGCTTGTTTGCGGGTTTCCAGGTTTTCTTTTGCTTATGCATCAGTGATAGGTGCTCCGGTATTATCAAAATTGTGGTTCATTAGTTCTTCCTGTGGACTAGGTGGTTGGCTTTTAAGCTCCTTCTAGAAGAAAAAATAAAAACCTAATGATGGCCTGATTCATTCTGAGTGTGGGTTCGGCTGAAGTAGTCAGTTGTTACAAATACGGAGCACGGGCTGTTAGGCGTAATGCGGTGTGAAAGGAAAATCATTGCCCCCTTGTGTGCTCTTCTGTCTAATTGAATGCTCCTCTCCTGCAGCGCTCGGCTGTGACTCAGCCAGGGAGCTGCAGCACTCGGCCGCCAGTGATGGGTTTCGGCAGCGGGCCCTCGGTGTGCCGGCCATTCCCCGCGGCACCGCTGCGGCAGCACTCGGCCGCCAGTGATGGGTTTCGGCAGCGGGCCCTCGGTGTGCCGGCCATTCCCCGCGGCACCGCTGCGGCAGCACTCGGCCGCCAGTGATGGGTTTCGGCAGCGGGCCCTCGGCGTGCCGCCCATCCCTGGCTGGCCCTGCGGCACTGCTGTGGCAGCACTCGCCGCTGAGGGGCCAGGCTCGTTACCCCTCAGCATCGTGACGAGAGGTGCGATGGGAGGCTGGCACTGAATGGAGGGGCTTTGTCCCCATGCAGGGGAGCGTTCTCGAGCAGATGCGGTCGGCTTGGTGGCAGCCGTTTGTTCAGCTCCCGCGGTGACAGCATGGGACCGGCCACACAGGCGGCTGCGGAGGGCAGATGGGGCAGGTGGTCCTGGGGATAGCGTGTGTCCGCCGGCTGTGGGGGGAAGCCCGGGTGGCTGGTTAGCCTGTGTCCCCAGTGTTGGGCAAGGGGATTCACCAGCTTGGCCTGGGAACGGCCCGTTGGTGGAAGCGCTAACTTGCAGTTAAGCATATGCTTAACGGCTTTGTAAGATGTGGAGAAGACGTGCAGAGGAGGATGCTCTGGATCAGGAGTGGAGGCTGGCTGGTTGTTCTCAATGAGTGCTGCTGAAAAGTCACTTACCGAGGAGGCGAATTCGCAGCAGCAGCTTGGGGGAAGGAGGATGTATTAGGGAAGGGTTTAGTTTGATTGGGTTCTTGTACCGAGAGTGAGTGGGTGCGTGCTAGGATTGCTTTCCCTCAACAGAAATAGCTTTTTATAATGAATTTCGTATCAAATACTGGGCTGTCTTTGTAACGCATGCAGTTGGAATGAAATACTCGCACAGAGTCACTGCTGCGTTTTGCCCACTTGAAGCCCGGGTGGAATTTGGACCCAAGCCCCCAGGAGAGAAAAGGAGTATGAGCTCTCTGTAGCAGACCATCTTTAACGTCATTTGCATCATGTGCTGACAGAGCTTATCAAAGCCCGAGGACACTGAGTGGGTTTACTTCATATTTGAACTATTCTGACCCAGCAGGATCATGGCCCAGTAGGTTTGAAGGTCACGCCGGCTGCGTGGCTGGAGCGCGGCGCAGCTGCGGCACGCCAGAGCCCTTGTGAAAGCAGACCAGGCAAGACCCCGTCCCTGGCTTCCTGATGGCCCGCGAGGAACGGCCGTGCGCGGTGTCCCAGCACCTTCCCCCTCGGCGCCACTGAAAATAAAGGTACGGCCGTTCCCGTGGCGTGGGCGGCCGTGCTGCATCACCGCCGTGTCCCAGCGGAGAGAAGCCCCCGTGGCATGCTCTCGCCACCGCCCCGTCTCTCGGGCTGGCGTTTGGGGCAGGGGGACAGAGCGGGTACCTTTGTGCTGCTCCGACCAGCAGCTCCCTTTTTGGCCAGGGAGATGCCGGCAGCTGGGGGGCGGTCCCAGCCCCGTTCTCCCGGCCGTGGCCGCAGCAGAAGGGCAAGCGAATGTGGATTTCCAGGCATCTCTACAAACCTTCCCATTCTGGGTGTCCAAACATTGGCTGACGTGGGAGTCTGAGTTTAACACAAAATAAAACACACCGTTCGACAAACAAGCACGCTTGAGGAAAAGCTGAGCTGGTAACCCCATCCCACGCTCCCAGCTACGCCAGACTCCTGTTCTCGTCTTCTGTGGTTTCTGCGCCGAGCCCCACGCTCTCCTTCTAAAAAGTCCTGGAGAGGTAACTAGGGAAAGCAGACTTGTATTCATTAGACTTAGATTTGCTAGCCAGGGATCTGCATCTCTCCTGGGAAACGTTTTGGGGTCTGCAACTCAAAAAAGGCTGAAAATTCAGTTTGTTTCCTGTGCTGAAAAACAGGCATGGCGGCCTGGGATAATGATGCATTTCAGCATTAATTCTCAAGTTTCTGGCTCTTGTGGCTTTGTGTCAGATCCTGCATGCTCATTGAGCACAGTGTTTTGTGGTGTAATGATGAGATACCTACCAGTGAGCTTTACTATAACGGGTTGTTAAATAAAACGAACTCCTTGGGTAGACTGTATAAACAGTCTCAGCATATATCTATGCCTGGGCATAGAAATGTGGTTTGAAACTAGTCAGGAAATGTTCCCAAAGAAAAAAACCTCATATACATGTGGGAATATGACAAAGCATCTACTTACTGTCCAAATATACTGTGGCAACTCCATGGGATTGAGTTTTATAGGAGCTGAATTACTTTGAAGTGCTGGTTTATACTAATTTAGAAATTCCAAACATGAAAATAAATGTGCTCTAACCTTACATCTACTCAAATAAATCCAGAGAATTAGCTACAGAAAGGAAACTGGGAATTTACACTTAATTTGTACATTAAAAATGAGGCAGGAGTTCTTGTAGCAGACTTAATTTCTGCTTTTTGTGGAATGCGTTGTGTTTGGAGTTGCTAGCACGCACCTGAAGGTGCAGATGCCCCGTTGCTGCAAAGCTGCACTGCGCTGTTGTATCTCCATGATCCGTCCTGCTTCTGGATGTTGTTTTACAAGCAGTGGGAAGTCGGTGTTCCTCCAAGCTGCTGTCCGAGGGCTGGGTGGCGAGGGGCCGGTCTTGCCCACGGAGGGGCCGGCAGGACCTGGGGTGCCCCAGACAAGAGGTTCAAGCCACAGCCTGAGCTTTGCTGGGCTTTGCCAAGACTTTGGACTTGGACCCAGACCCGAGTACTGCATACCTGCTCTGTCTCTCACCTGGTGTGAGCGACTCGTGGCCAACTGTTGGGTATGTTTCCTTGGGAATTTATGTGGAAATACAACCGTCTGTGTGCACAGAGAGCAGGAGCCGTGTGAATCTCGTCCTTCCTGGGAAGGCAGGCTTAGCTCCGTGGGCTGCCTGTGCCCGGGGGCTTTCCTGCTGCCGAGGGCCAGCGCAGCCCCGGCGCTTCGTGCCGAGCAAGGGAGTCTCCCGGGGAGTGGCTCGGTGCCCCCGAGCCAAAGGTGGGTGGTGGGAACGCACCTCTCGGGGGCCCCGGGGCTCGCCCCTGCTTGGCAGCTCAAGCTCAAACAAATTCCAAAGTGCAAAGGGAAATTCGGTTGAAGTGGCAGAAGTTCTGTGCCTGGAAACCAGAAGTTGTGCTGCTTTAGGTGAGAAAACAGAAGACGGCTCCTGGCCATGGAAAAGCGCCCATCTGCTCCTGCAGCATTGGGCCCGTGCTGCTGGCTGGTGCTGGCTGGCCTGGGCGAGGCGGGCACTGGGTCCCTTTGCAGGGGGGGTTCGGAGCTGCTGCCTCAGGTTTCTGGAGAGTCATAACCACAGCCGGCTGCACAGACCTTGTTATTCTCCGGAGCTAGAAATTCAGATTAATTTTGATCTGTTGAGCTCATCAAATCTTCTGTAACTAAATAATGGTTTAGGTAGAAAACAGAAAAAGGATCATTTTGGCCAAGTCCCATGTTGCACGTGGAGGTACATCACGGCCAGGACACTGGAGCACTCTGTGAGGTGCTCATACGATCGTTCGGAGGTGGTGATTGTATCTCGGCAGCAGTCTCTTCATTCGGGGGTTTTCAACCACTTGTATTTGTGTAGCCTCAGATGTTTTCCAGGGCAGGTGTTTGGCTCCCATGCATGAACGCAAACCTGCTCCCTGGGAGCCCTGATGGGGTCTTGGTGGGTGGAAATGAAGGGATTTGCCATCTCTTTCCTGATTTTTCAAAGTCTAGTTTATAGTGATTGAGAGAGAAGATTGGTGGGGTTGAGGGCACCTGGAGAGGTGAATAGGGCACCTAGAGACATGGATGGGTGCCTGGGGATGCTGTGAAACAACCTCGCTACGCCTTGAAAATCCCAGTAGGCGTCTATTTAAACTTGCAGGCACCGTTGTGATATTCTGGTCTGATGACCTCTTCCAGCAAGTTGTTGGAAACATAATAGGTCTGAGCCCCTGGCTGTGGTAATTTAATGCAAACACGGGGCAAGCCTGAACCAGCAGCGGTTGGAAACAATCAATTATAACCACCTGAGCGCCACCACACGCTACCTACAGCAGCGCGGCTGTGCCTCCCAGCTCCGGCTCGTGCATGGCACGGGCCGGGGGTCCCCGCTGTGGCCAGGGGCTCCCCAGACGCAGGGGCAGTGTGCACAGGCATGTGACCGCTCGTTTGCACCGAGGAGGTGATGGACGGGAATCCGCATTTGTGACAGGGAGGAAGGAACGGCTCCGTGGTCAGGGGCCCGTGGTGGTGCCGGAGGTGTTACTGCCTGCGCTGGGCCCCTTGGGCAAGGAGCAACGGGGCTGCGCCTGCCGCATTGCTGCAGCCCCCCGCGCTCACAGATCTGTTTGTCATTGTGAACCCTTGGTACAGTGCACCAGTTTGGGCTGGGGGAGCGTTAATGCCCTCTTTTCAGGGGGAAAGTAGGTGGTAATAGACTGCCTGATTGATGCCTTATCATTGATCAGATGTGTGGCAGCGTCAGGATTTGAATATAGGTCCCGAGTGCCAGAGTGCTGCTGTGTCTGTCCCCAGCATGTGTACCCAGGGGCACGGCGTGGCGGGGGGAGAGCCGACCGCTGCATCTGCAGGAAAGATCTGCTTTGCTTTTTTTTTGTTCTGTTTTGTTTTTTGCTGGGTTGGTAAAGAAATTATTGCAAGTTGTTTTCTTTTCGAGTTGGGATCTAACACCTTGCAGCAAGTGGAGGAGGTGGCAGACTGTCTGTGGCAATCTCCCACTTCGAGAGACCGGTAGAATTTATTGACGTTTTTGAGCAGAGGGATCTGTACTAATTTCAAACATCTGGGCAGCAGTTCTGCTGGCAGCCGCCGCTCCGGCGGAGCGAGGCCAGCGGGGGCGTGGGACGGCTCGCTCCCGAGAAGGCCCATATCAAACAGAGCCCGGATGAGCCGGTTGGATGTGGTGCGCTGATGAGCAGGGCTGATATCAAAGCCTGTGATGATTTCACCTCGTTACCCACTGAGTGTCGGTGGGGCTTGTCTAGTGTGGGGAGCGTACGCTGGCTCCTCACGCAGATCTGTGCTGGAGGTTGGGACGAGATGTCCCCAGGGACGGGGGGCGCCGGGGCCGCAGCGTCCTGCCGCAGCAGGGCTGCAGCAGTGATGGCTCGTGGTCTAAGCAGAGCCGATCTGCTGTTGCCAGCCCCTGCGCCTTCCTCTCCAGTTCAGTGCATTGTTTTTTGGAGGAAGGGACCTACAGATAAGCGCAGCCTTGCAGGTCAGGGATGGGACAAAAATCATAGAATCACTAAGGTTGGAAAAGACCTCTAAGGTCATCGAGTCCAACCGTCAACCCCCCCCTGCCCACTAAACCATGTCCCCAAGCGCCTCATCTACCCGTCTTTTAAATCCCTCCAGGCATGGGGACTCCACCACTGCCCTGGGCAGCCTGTGCCCAGGCCTGACCACTCTTTCAGTAAAGAAATTTCTCCTAATGTCCAACCTAAACCTCCCTTGGCGCAAATTGAGGCCATATCCTCTTGTCCTATCGCTTGTTACTTGGGAGAAGTGACCGACCCCCCCTCGCTCCAACCTCCTTTCAGGTGCATTGGCTTGGGGTGTTTCTCAGGTGGGCAACGGGATAGGGGTTAACTTGGATATTCAGGCTCTTTCCATACTGGGGGTCTCATTCTGCTGTGCCCTCCTCTGCAGGCGGGCTGGCCAGAGTCGCAGTTCCCAGGTTTGCTGCCGTGCTCTCGAGGGTGAGCGGTGGCCGCGGGAGCTTGTGGAGGGGCTGCTCGCGTCCAGGGCACAAACCCCAATTCAAGCCTCAGGGAAGCTGCAGGCCCGCGTGGGGATCTGCGGCCACCAGAGCCGTGCTGGCGCGGTGCCGGCAGTGCCGGCGGCAGAAGGCGGCTGGTGCTGGGAAGCAGCGGTCTGGCCGGGAGGGACCAGCTCTGGAACCAGGCTGCCCGTTTTTTGGGCCCGAACCATTCGAGGGTCGTTGCTCTGACAAGATTTCTGCAGCTTATGTGTTATAAGTGGCAATGGAATACAAATTTTTTGATTCTAACCCAGAAGCAAAATTGTCTGAAAGTCTGGATTTTGCAAACACGTACCTCTGTTGTTTGAAGGAAATTTGGAACTTGTCTTCCTGTTTCTGTCTTGTCTCTGTTTAAAGTATTATGCTGCTTCGTACTGCTTCCTTCTGGAGCAAAAACCCTTTGGCTGTTAGATTTTCATCCCCCGTCTGCTGACCGCTGCCAACATACAATGGGTTGTGAGCTGCTAGTAGCCAAAAGTCACCTCTGGTGCATCACCTAATTAAAAGGGGCCATTGAAAACCTGGAATGTTCTAGAAAACAGCTGTGTGTGTAGTGATCTTTTTAGGAGGAGTTGGGAGAAGTTTCCAGGATAATGATAGCACTCGATGAAGAAGGGGAGATGTGAAAGATGAGGGATTTTTTAAAGTAATATAAAATAGCAGTTTCCAAAGTTTTGGCTCGTGAGTCCCTGTCATCCTTCAGTATATCTCGTAGATCAAGATGTTAACTGCGAGCAGTACAGAGGTACCAGGGACGGTGGGCTCTTGCATGTGGTTCCTCGGAGAGCGGTGGACCACCACCCCAGTCTGGCAACTGGCTCATGCGGGCAGCGGGCTCAGGTTGGGCTTTTGGCCATCAGTGTGGCAGGTCATTAAATGGGAAGGAAATTGTGGCTAAATCTCTGCTTGAGAGGACAGACATCCGCATCTGGAGAGCAACTGATACAGATGATTTCCTCCCCGCACTTTTTCGTTTGGTTTGACTGATGCGTGTGCCTGCGGTGAGCCACATGGCAGAAGGCTGGGATGGGTGGAAGTTCCCGCACATCCCGCCTGGGATTCCTGCTGCCAGGAGAACGCTCCGGCCGGCGCGCCGGCCGCCTCAACGCGCTGGGGCTCCCTGAACACAGAAAGGCTGCTTGGCCGTTGTCACATAAGCTGCTGAAGAAAGGTTTCAGGCTTTGGGGAGGAGCTGGGGTTGCAGTGTTGTGGGGATTACCTAACTGTAGTGTCATTTTTTGCTGAGATTCAGTAGCGCAGCAAGCTGCAAAGCTCAGTGGATCTTTCCAAACAGCTTTGGAAACATCAGTTTCTACAAATCTTGAAGACAGGCAGAGAAAAATGTAAAATGGTGGAGAAAAGGAAAGCCTTCCATACTTCGACCAAGTAAGAGAGGTGCTCAGTTGCTGAATCCAGTAGGACCACTGCTTTTTAACAAATTTTGAAAGTATTCTGCTGATCCTAATTTCCTAACTGCGGGGGGGTGGGGAGGGAGGACCGCCAAAGAAGCTGTAGAGGTGCAATACTGGCAAGTCAACAAGCACAGTGCTTTTGGAGAGGTGCCTTGCGCATGTCTTTTGCGTCGTACCGGTGCCGCCTGTGCGCGAGTCCGAGGGCTGGCTGCAGGTGAGAGGAGCCTGCGCTCACACCTCCATCCTTCGCACTTTCTTTAACCATCCATTTAACCTGTTTACTTGGATTTTCTCTGTCCCAAAAATGAGGGCAGAGGTCTCTATCTCGTGCGTTAGAGTGGAGGAAGGGTACACCTGTGAGCTGGGGAAGCAGTGCGTCTCCCTTGGACCACGTCTTTATACCTTGGTTGCTTCCACATTTGGAGTGCTCTGTTAATGAGCAGAAAGGCTTTTTTTAACCTTTCCATGCCAAACTACTGCAGCGGGCTGGGTACTGGGAGCAAGTGGTGTTGTTTTGTTCCTGGACGCCGGTGCCGAGGCCGTGAGCAGACGATGTGCGCGGTGGTACCCGTGGAGGCTGCCTCGGCGGCGTGGGGCAGCGCTGCCATTCAGATGCAGGTTTTACTGAGGATGTGTAAAAGAAGAGTAGAGTTCTGCTCATTATCTCAGCGCTTAATTGATTCAGCAGAACTAATGAGGAAAATACAGGAAAACATTTACTATAAACTATTGCTAAATGAAGCAGATTTGAACTGACACATGCAAAAGACCAGTTGTGTTAGGTAAGAAGTTGTTACTTTAATGGATGCTTTTTTCAGTCCAAAATTACACAGATATGCCTTCAGAGCACTTTGAGCGTGTAAAGTGCAAAGTCTTAGCAGTAGCAATAATAAAAAAATAACTCCCGAAGATCGAGGAGCCAAACTCTCAGTTCACCCAGGACTCCTCCCTGTGGGAAGGCGTTTGAATTGGGGAGGAGAGGTTAGGGGAGGAGTTGGTTACTGAAGCCAAAGCTCAACATAAATGAGAAACACAGCTTGAGTGGTGGAAGGGGGGGGCTCTCCCAAGGAAAGAGCAGCTAAGAAAATACAGCCTGAATAAATCAGGCGTCTTACTCCAAACAGTTTTGAGGGGGACGCATTAGCCCAGCTTTCAGAGCAGCGCGAGAGTCCTTGGGACGAGGCGCACTCGGCTGATCCGCTCCGCTCCTTGTCCCCAGGGAGCGGGGCAGAGGAGCCATGTTTCCAACGAGCGTGAATTTAAAGGACGTACAAACTCTCGCTGCTTAAATGCACGCTCTTTTGGCTATGACAACCCCTTTGCAGCGTGTTGTTTGTTAATCCCTCTGCCTGCCCATTCCTGGGGGATTTGATAGTATAATCTGAAGCATTGTATTTAATGCAGGATGAAGGCTAACATAATAAGCTTGACCAGTCTTCCTGGCAGCATGAAGGATATGCAATTTCAGTTAAAAGACTGCTACTTTTTTATATTTCTCTGCTTTGAGCAGTTCCCCATGCAGTTGCATGTGCTGCTTCAGCTCTCTGCGGGGTGAAGCACTGGCATGTGCCAGACCCCCGGCTTGTGCGGAGCGAGGAAGGGGGACCCATGCCAGGGTTGCCCAGACCAGGGGGAAGGTGTTTTGGGGGAGGTCTGTGCAGAGCAGGTCCTACCAGTCTCCTGTCACCATTGCCCTCCACTTTCTTTACCAGTAGTTCAGCCTCAGGGTCAGCATGACAGGGTTGGTGCTTGCAGAGCGATGGATGGCCACAAGTCTGGCCACCTCCGCCGAGGAGGTGGCAGAGGAGACCGAGGGGGTGATCACACTGCCTAACTGCAGGCATCCAGCTTCGGTGCTGCTGCTGGAGCTGAGGCTGGAGACTCCGGGGACTCCTCGGAGCTCTTGCATCCTCTCTGACACCCCGAGGAAGGCTCCCGTTGCACCTCCCGCCCTGCCCTCCCGCACCTGAAGTGATACAGCGGAAGATGGATGGCCGCTGGAAGCCTGTGTCTGTTCCAGCTGTTGTCAGGCTTTGGCCTCACCGTCACAGACCAACTGGCTTTGCCTACAGCCCGGCTGTTCCCCGTCCTGTCCCAATCTTTTGACTGCGTCTTCCCTCCAAGATGGGTTCTTGCGGGCAGCAGCTGAGCAGCGTACGTGAGGTCTGCCCGGGGCTGCCGCTGCTGAACAGCAGCCAGAGCTTGGGTTTTGCCCTCTGAGATGAGACGTGGTGCTGAGAGCATCTTCTGGCATTTCAAACCACCTCACCTCTGATGGTTTGAGGTCTGCGGTTGCGGCGGAGGTGAAAGTGGCTGCTGCTGCTTAGATGCAGCAGATGCTTGGCCTGAACCAGGCTTGGTCCTGGACTGGCTGGAGATCTGTGTCTTTGCAGACTCACTGAAAACAGTTTCTCGTTTGCTTTCAGGGGGCTGGTGGGCTCAGCCTGTCGGGTCAGCTCTGGCCCTGAGTCCAGCTTCAGGCACGTGGTCTGCAGAGCCCGTCACCTTGTAGCGGGTGAGCACCTCGACCGTTGCCGAGAACTCGGGGGCCGGTGAAGGGCAGGACAAGTGGCATGGGCACCCAGGGCTGCCGGGCATCTCGTGCCTCCGATCGTGCAGATTCCTGAGTAATTCTCGTGCAGCACAGAACAGGTCTAAGGCGATGAAAAGTCCCAGGAGGACCACTTGTCTGCAGAGCGCTTAGTGCGCCCTGTCTTCCCCAATGGCCATCGGTCCTGTGCTCGCTGGGCTTCGCTCTCGGTTTGCTCTGCTCACTTCATGTGAGGGACACAAGCCTTAATTCCTCGGTTGTTTTAATCAGGTGAATGTCCCATGTGAAGCTGCCAAGAGTGAATGTCAGGAGCTGGCAGGAAAGAAAAGGGTTGGAGTCAGGAGTAGGGAGAGGGGAGAATGAGTTTTATAAGATGGTGAGAAAAAAACCTTTCCTGTAAAATGAAAATGAAGATAAGAGGCTGAAAAACTGCCAGGCATCAGGAGCTCTGCTGAAGCCGAAGGAACGCTTTTTGGCACAGGGGTGACATTTGTCAGTGCTGGAGGGAGGAGCGGGTGCACCGACATGGTCATTTTTCTCCCTGCGCGTCCAGTGCGGCTCTGCTGCTGGTGCCGCTGGCTGTGGTGTGGTGAATGCGCGTTTGGTGGGGGAGCGGTGATTCGGGGGACTTTGACAGAGGGAGTCTACTGACAGTTTTTCGTTAGCAATTACTCCTCTTTAGCAAGAGACTAACTTTCCTGATCCGGGGATGGAGGCAGTAGTCATCCCAGCTATCGCCCGTGCAGGGACGAGGCGCATGGGGCTGCACATGGATCGTTGTGGTTTCCCAGGGCATGAACCAACACGGAGGTCTGCAGGAGAGGTCCTGAGGGCTGCTGCCAGTGGCTCTCGCGCACGCTCGGGGAGCAGCTGGGTAGGTCCTGTGGATGCTGGCAGGCCCCCTGGCATCGCTTGGGTGGTGCTGATTTACCCTTGTGACTCTGCCCCCCCGCCGTGCCCAGGTGCCGTTGGGCTGGAGAAGCTGCTGGCGTGGTGGAGCCGTGGCCGTGGCTCCTGCGGGCCGGCTGTGGTCCGGGTTTGCCGCTGAGCGCAGACAGATGGGTGTTTGGACAGCCCGTTACTGGTGTCGCTCTGGTGGCCTGCAGAGCACCGCGGGCCAGGGCTGGCACTGTGCAAATCTGCAAAACACAGCAAAACCTCCGCTTCCTCCCTCAAGAAACTTGTGGTCTAAGTAAACAGTGAAACCAGGGTGCAAATCTCATTTTAAGCCTGTTTTTAAGGACGTCTGCGGTGCTGGGGATGTGCTGATTGCTTAGTGTGGATGATTCTCGAGAAAAATTCAGTAAGATTCATTTTATCAGAGGTTCTCAGCTCGAGTGTCCTGACTGGCCAAGAGTGTATGTTGACTTGCCTCCCATTGCCTAAAAAATATGATGGGAGGTTAGAGGAGCTCTGTGATAATGTCTGCCCTTGCGACAGCACTACAATTAGAGACCGCTTACGTCTCAAGTGCCTTAACAGTAGAGTCCTCTTCTGAGGATGACATTTTCCTCCAGGCATCCCAAAAAGCCTGTTTTTGACAGCTCTGGTTGCGACACCCCAGGAGATAAACGGAGATGGGGGGCTCCGGGATGAATGGGCTCTGCCTGGGAGGGGTTTCGTGGCCAGTCTGGGCTCTGCCCGACACAGAGGAGGGCTTGTACTTTCTGATTTCATAATGCAGCCGGGCCGGCTTGCCACCATCTCTCGCTCTGCCTGGTTTCCTACGGTATCTATGCAATATTTCCATGTTGTTTTTTAGCCTCTCTCTACTGTTCAACTTTGAATCCATGTCCTGCTGTTCTCTTCGGACAGTATCCAAATTATTTTTAATATTCTCTCTGCAAGCAGAGATTTCCCTGAGTCATACCTAAATGTTAATAAAAGCCTAATGGTTTATGTTAAGGAAGGCAAGAGATAAAACTAGAGCCCTTTTATCACAGACTTTAATGGCCTGAAAATGTCAGTTGTGTGGGAGCAACTGCCAAATTTTGAGCCTATGAAGATGATGGCTAAGTCCCACAAATCAACAAGTTTGGAGCGGATTATCGGTTGCTGGCTGTGTCATTTTCCCAGGACTCCAGGCATGCTAGAAGCCAACACTTTAATCCGCTCTGATACGATGCATGAAAGGGGCCGGACTCCCTTTCCACTTACTGCTGCTCTGTGAAGCTTTCAGACCCGCTGTAGTAGAATAAGAAAAGCCTTGCTGAAAGCAAAAGCTGCAGGGCTTTTTTCTGAACTGCAGCCTGCTTTTGATTCAGAAATAAACTCCATCTTTGATTAAGAACTATTTTTAAGGTCACAAACACAGGATGCAGAAATCAGTACGTTTCATGGTTTTCCTGAGTGCTGCCTCACCACTCCTCTTCCTCCTTCTGTTTCCAGCAGACTTCCTTCCCGACGGGACATCCTGCGTGCCTGCCTCTGGGGCACAGCGCCCAGGGCTGCGGAGCTGTAATGGAAATTCTGGGAAATCTCTTTTTCTGCTCTTTTTAGGCCTGGGATAAAGAACTGGACTCACACCGTGAAGATAGCTGAACTCTTGAGCTCTGATGTGGCGAGAAATCTTTTACCTCTGTCCTGCTTTGTTTTTGCAATCACGCTCAGGGGTTAATCTGACTAACCCTCCTCTCTTAGATGTGGCTCCTTGGTTTGAATTAATTTGCATCACTTGTGGAATCTCACAAAAATACTGAGTACGCCCTTCGTGCAATGTGCGGGGTGACAGCGGTGCTGCTCAGCCGGTGCCGGTTGTGGGTTGTCTCCAGCTTGTGCCCAAGGTGGCCCTTCATTAGCGCCAAAGTGGCAGAGTCGAATGTTTTGGGTGCAGAAGGATCCAAATCTAGACCCTCCCAATATTTCCATGAGTTATTGAGTATCCAGAGTGTGTAGCAGAAAAATAGTGGCAATAAAGTAAATGCCCCTAGGGTTGTTTTAAAATGTAGATCATAGGAAGAGATTGGTTTTGGAAGAAGACTTAATGTTTATGCTTTCCCCACTTCAGGGTAGGGCAGTTTGATTTAAGATGGAGCAAGATTTAACCCATTCCGCATGGAGAAAGCCTTTTAGCACAACCTTGAAGTGCAATTTCCCAAGCTGTGGTGACTGCCTGGTGCCTGCAGAAGGATGTGACTTGGCCGTATCCTGTTTACCATAACGCGCAGAGTTAAGATGTCCCCTCTGCGCTGGGGTTTGCAGGCAGCAGCAGCACAGCGTGTCTCCCCGCCCTGAGACCCGAGAGAGGGAAGCACTCTATGTTTCCTCCTGCCCAGCCGTCGGAAGAGCTGATGTCATTTAAAGAAAGGTGTTTCAGAGGAAGGATGTATCTGGCCAAAATAAAGCTTGGCCTGTGTTAGAATAGCTACATCCTGTTTACTGTGGAAGACACTTTGCGCTGATACTAGGTCTGAAACGCGTGATTTATACACAGGCAGGCGCAGCAGATAAGGAACTTCCCGTGATTTCGGCCACCTGTGAGAAGAAAGGGCTGTGTCCCCCGGGCTGGGAGGCAGCGAAGCTGCCGGCAGACAAAGGCCAGTACCAGCTCCCCGGCAGCTGCTGCCGAGACGAGGCGCTGAGCATCCCTCGGGCTCCCAGGCGGCCTGAGGTGCCTCTGTGCCTCAGTTTCCCAGCTGGAAGGAGCTTTGTGAGCTTCAGGTGGTTCATATTGGTAAATGAAACAGTAATGAAGAGGGGCTAGAGATAACCATCCCCAAGACAAATAAATAAACCCAAGTGCATTTCTAAAGGTCTGGCTGTGAACGGAAGGGACCATTAAATCAGAAACATGACTGGCTTGCTGTATCCTCCGTATGGTATAAAAAAGTTGTGTTGCCCAGTTACAGGGGGAAACACAAACGCTTGAGAATTTGGGCTGCAATTTTATTTTTTAATACAATGAAATGCCATACAACTGCAAAATGCATTTAGCAAAGTCACTTGCATCCGCAACACCTGATCCTTTTGACTCGGTCCCATGTGAACCGAGCTGCAGCTCCGAGCATGTTGCCTCTTGCTTGGCACTCTGTTTAGCAGAGGAAGTTTTTCAAATCAGTCTTCGCTACTTCACGTCTGACGCGACTGGTCCGACGGCAGCAGCGGACGCGGGGTCTGGTGTCTGCTGGGGCGCAGGGGGCCGAGGTCAGGGTGGTTTCGTCTGCCATTTGCAGCAGCAGGGAGACGAGCCCCGGAGGCGTCCGCAGCGGCGCGCTCCTCGGGGCAGGGGACGGCCGCGCTGCGGGACGGGGGACCCGTCTGCTCTGCGTGCCCTTGCGCAGGGGGTGCCGTGGGTCTGTGACGGCACCAGCCGCTTGGGAAGCCAGTGCTGTTTGCTGGCCAGCTGCTACAGCAGACTGGGAGCTGGCTGGCACCTACAGCTCACACCCAGCCCGGTGGGGTTTGCTGCGGTCCTCTGCCGTGCAAAGAGGAGGAGGGGGCAGTGCCACGGCCTGCGTTCTCCACGCCGACTGTCAGCCCAGACCGGCCCCGGCCCCTGCAGAGGGGTCACCAGCCCTGCCGTGGTCTGGCAGGGGGGTGCCATCCCTCGCTCCCGAGACACAGCCCACTTGCTTCACATATGTTTTGAGTTTTAGCAAGTTTCTTCCCCATTTTTTTCCAGGGACGTGTTGCTGTAACGTGGCACCAACCCAAGACATGTGGTTGTGGCCAGGAGGGGGGACAGGCACAAGGAGGGAGGTGCAGCCCAAACCGGGGTCCGGACCCGAGGTCGGAGCGGAGGGGTGGTCCTGCCTGGGTCTCATGCGCTCGCTGCAAACCCTGAAGATTTGCCTAATCTCCTAAACGGGCTGAAGAGAGGGGAGAGCTGAAGATTTAGTCTGGTTCCATTAATGAAATAATAATGATAATAAGGGAATTAAAATACAGGCCCTGGTGCGCTCAGCCCAGGGAGGAAGGAATATGCTAAACAGACTGGTTGTCAACTTCTCCTGCCTGGTGGAAGCATGTGGTCCAGTTTCTTAACAGATACAGCCTCAAATCCCTCATTTGTTCTGCTTAAATTAGCACTCCTGACGATTATTTTGGAAGGGATATCTACGTTGTGGTGGAAGTTCAGTAAGGCATAAAATGTGCTTAGTTTTAGGGGTGTGGGTTGCAGCCCGCCAGCAGTCTCTTGTCTAC
Organism: Pelecanoides urinatrix; assembly: GCA_013400755.1. Lineage (NCBI taxonomy): Eukaryota > Metazoa > Chordata > Aves > Procellariiformes > Procellariidae > Pelecanoides > Pelecanoides urinatrix. Next base: position 393,338 of record VZTQ01001532.1, on the reverse strand, counting down.
AGTTTTGTATAAGCACTTCCCACAATCAGGGCCGTAGTTTGGTGTGCTTTCAGGCAGCCTGCAAATACCCACAGTTGTCGGCACGTCAGCCCTGCAGCTGCATGCCTGCACCCAGGAAGGGTGACAGTGCAATTGCGGCTTCTCTTAAGATGAGCCTGAAGTGGCACCGTAGATGATGTGGTAATGGCCCTTGAAACATGCCCATCGTTTGCATCCACAGCACTTCATAAAAACTGCTGTAGGAGAGACAGCAGGTAAATTGTTGGCAGCGAGACTGTTGTGATGTTCAGATGTTGTTGAATCCATCCACATTGTCTGAGCAGAAATTATAAGGAGAGTCTCAGAGGATTCAGGGTGAGAGTGGTCATAAATCTCGGCTGCATCTCGGCAGGGTAGGAGGAATATGAAGCATCAGTCCCATTTTCAAATGCTGCTGTCATGCAGCAACTGTGCTAATTAATTTAGCACAGGATAGTAAAGTCTGCTGTCTTGCTCTGGGCCAAACCAGCCAAATGCCTGCTCACAGACAAGGCTCACAGGTGAGGAGTCCTTAACAATTGTCCTCTGCCTTGGCCCCTTGGCACCTGATAGCGAATTGACATGGGAGCCTTGACAGCGGCCTCGTGCCGCGGTCGCCAGCCCCCAGCGGGGCGGCTCGTCCGCTGGTGCCGCTCGCCACCATGGTTCCTGCCGCAGCCAGGCGCCTGCTCGAGCTGCGGCTCCTGCTGTCCTGAATTTAACTTTTCTGTAACAAAGGCAGTTCCTGCTCCCCCAGAGCGTCGAGGAACAGCTTGAAAGCCGAAGCCAGAGGCAAATAACGAACATCTTGTGGTCTTGGGCACAGGGCACAGCTGTACTGTTCCCCGGCGCACGGTGAGCGGCTGAGGGTTGAGGCTGGATGGGGTCGGTGGCTCCAGGGTTTCTGGGCAGTTTTGCAGCCACTGCTCGTCCCTTCGTGTCCCACAGCGCGGTGCCTCTTCCCACTCGGCAGCTCCTCCATCCCGTCCTGTCCCAGTGGAAGAGCAGTGGAAATTTTGCTGTTGACTGCAGTAGCAGCAAGATCAGAGCCAAAATTTACAGTCCTGAGAGTCTCCAGCAAGCTTTTTTTTTTCCCCCCCTCCCTTGGCTCTGTTCTCACTCACTTCCTCACGTACTTGCAGGGGAATAATGTTTTGAGTTCTTTTATTGGAGAAACTTCTCGCGTCACCTTTTGTTTGAGGGGGAAGGAGCCGGAGATGGCTGCTGGGCTCGTAGCCGCCCCGGCTGGGTGCGCGGAGCACTGACCCGCGGGAAGGGGCTCCGTCGCAGCGTAGGGTCGACTGCCGCTGGGGAGGGCTCATCTTCGGCAGGCTGAGAAACCCCACCTGCGGCGAGGGGCTTCCAGCGCCGGGCCGGAGATGAGACCTCCGACTGCTGCGGTGGGAGAGGGGGGCCGGGAGCCCCCTTGTCCCCTGTTACCATCGCACCTGACTTTTATGTTGAGGTGCGGGTGCTGCTATAGTAAATGGGGCTTTGGCTGGAGGCTGCCCTCCTGGGGTGCCCGGCACCTGGATGGCTCCGGCAGCGATCCCCGTGCTGCCCTGATCCCACCCGTAGCATGGGCGAGGGCAGAGCTCCTCCGGCCGGTCATCTCCAGCAAAGCCTAGTCTGGATTTGGCTCTGAGGGAAGATGGGACTGGGGGTGTTCAGCCTGGAGCAGAGGAGGCTGAGGGGAGACCTCATCGCGCTCTACAACTGCCTGAAGGGAGGTTGGAGCGAGGCGGGGTCGGTCTCTTCTCCCAAGTAACAGCGATAGGACGAGCGGAAACGGCCTCAAGTTGTGCCAGGGGAGGTGTAGGTTGGACATTAGGAACAAATTCTTTCCTGCAAGAGTGGTCAGGCCTTGGCACAGGCTGCCCAGGGCAGTGGTGGAGTCCCCATCCCTGGAGGTATTTAAAAGACGTATAGATGAGGCGCTTAGGGACATGGTTTAGTGGGCATGGGGGGGGTGGGTTGACGGTTGGACTCGATGACCTTAGAGGGCTCTTCCAACCTTAGTGATCCTGTGATTCTATGATTCTAAGATCTGGCAAGCAGAAGGGAGGCTCTATTACAACTCTTTGCTCCCATATTAACCAGTTACATTTTCCTATTCCATGACTCGGTAGTGAGGAGCTTTCCCTGGGCACAGCAGGGCCATCGGCAGTTTGTCCACACTGAGCCCGAGGCGGTGATGGTGGGGGGGACCCGCTGGTGTTTGCTGCAGCCCGTTGACGTGCGTGTCTCTCCGCAGCTACAGCCGGAGCAGCTGGACTGTGGAGCAGCGCACCTTCAGCACCCGCTGGCCATCGTGAACCCCGTCACAGCGACCCCCGTCTTCACCTACAGCGGGCTGACGGCGGTGGCGGTGGCCAGCGTCAATAACTACACCGTTGTGTTCCTGGGCACTGCCAGCGGAGGACTCCTGAAGGCAAGTGGAGCCCGGCAGCACCAGCACGGGGGAGGCAGGGCTGGGGGGACAGGGAGGGCGGTGGGGCTTCCCCTTCCAGCACCTCTGGTTTGTGAAGAGGACAGTGTCTGTTGTCCAGGTTGTCTGAGGACCTGCTTTTGTTTGGCAATGAAGAAGTAATTGGATGCTGCCATAACCTGTACAGTGATATATGCTGCCTGGTGACTGGTGGCCGTTAATTACTGTTCAAGGCTGCCATGCGAGCAGGATGTTCTTGATGAACCCTATGCTGGAAATGTTATTGTGCAGCATTTAATTATTAACAGCGCTTCTAGTAAATTCTCCCTCCTGATGGCTTTTGAAGGCTACATTTAGACAGGGGAATCACTGAGTGATGCTTCATCACAGCTGAGTCCAAAGCAGGTGTGAACACACGCATCTGATGGAGTATCTGTTTTAAATAATGTGCCAAAGGCAATGTAGGGCAATGCAATACCCTGGCTCCAGAGCCAAGATGCAAGGCCAAGGTTTCAGTAACTTTAGCGCTTGAAGTTTGGCAAAGAAAGTTTTGATTCCAGCCAGCCACAACAGTTTGGTGTACTCCCAGCATCGAAAGTCCACAGAGGAGAGGGGAAAAAAGCCCTGGAGCAGAGACACAGCTGATACCTGCTTTGTCTCAGCCTGGGGTGAGTGGTGCATAATGTAGAATACAGGATCAAAATGCTTGGAGAGAAGAAAACTGATCCAATCTCTTCCCTTGCGTCCAAGAGCTCTTGGCAGAAATCTGGGAATGATCACAAAGAAATTCACTGCTTTGATTTTTGCCCACAGGGGCAGGTAATTCACGAGGGTGGGAGGAGGCTGGCACCCCAGCCAGGTGCACCGGGCTGGAGAGGCACATGCCACACGCAGCGCAGCCCCTGTTCACACAGTATTAACAGCTCTGCTTCCATTATCATCTCGAGAAAGCAGCCTTATCTGCTGAGCCTCCATTAGGGAGAGGCTCCTGCCTACCCTTTGCTGGGATAATTTGCTCAGATAGTTCTAATCTAATTCTGCAACACAGCTGCATAACCAGAAGCCCTTTTACGTTCGGGGCTCCTTGTTATTTGGCACAGGATGCAAGATACTTTGCGTGAGTTATCATTCAGATTTGCTGCCTGAGAAAAGACAGCAAAGGGGCAGAAATAGTGCTCAACCAGCTCTTGCCAGCAGCAATTATGGCTGCCAGGGGTACGTATGGGGAATTAATCAGATAGGCTGCAGACGGGCATTTCGTGAGGGCCATTATCGTTGCCACGTCCAGCAGTCATTAGAGGAAAAACAGCCTGTGGGAAGAGGTGGCGAGGGCAAGGTGTGCCAGGGTGCAGTGTCCTCGAAGGGTACGGGGGGATGGGAAGGGTCTGTTCTGGTGAGTCCCCACATGTCCAGGTCTGGAAGGCTGTAGACAAGGAGCTGTGGTGGGGTTGCCCAGAACTTCAGCCAGCGCAGCTCATGTCCCCAGCGTGCCCTGGCCCTGCTCCAGTGAGAGGACTGGTGCTCTGTGCCCCTCTGCGCCTCTGCGGTCGCTCTCCCCCGGGGGCCCGCAGCTCACGGGGATCCAGGGAAAGTGTCTGCACAGTGAAGTGTAGGGTAAAGAAGCCCAGGAGGCAGAGAGACCTAGGGACAGGCACCTAAAAACAGCCAAGCGTAGAGCAAATCTCAGCAAGAAGGGAGAGAAGGTGGTCGCAAAGCTAAAGTGTAGGGCGTCGGGACTCAGTTCATGGACATCTTGGGGGATCCCAGGCGAATCATTCAGCTTCTGGATAGCCAGCTTTTAAAATGGGGATAATGATAGTTCCCTTCTTTTTCTGCATAGTAGCTAGCAGTGCTTGCATACGGTTCTTAGCAGAGGGAAGCCCTCTGCTTTGAGCTTGTGCTGTCTTACTAGGACATGTCAGTGCTGCTCTAGTGTAAGAATTAATTAATCCTATGTTAATTAATTAATCCAGACTTCAGAGAGCAGAGGCACGCTTGGTCCTTACAATTATTGCCTTCCCTTGCTAGTAAGGAGGTAGGAATTTTCCACGCTCCCTTTCTGTTTTAAGCTGAAAAGTGACTGTCACGCGAAATTGTGTAGCCCTATTGTTATTTCCTCTCAGCAATGCCACATTCGATTTGCTGAGTTTTCAAGTCAAATGCCAAGACATTCTGGGATCTGAAAGGCAGGCTGATGCTTTGCAGCCTCTTCCATCACTGCCAGCGCTTCAGCTGGTGATTCGTGAGGCAAGGTAGGATTCGGCTCTCTTGCAGCAGCTGCCGTGGTCCTCTGGAGTCAGCAGGGATAAAGCTTCTTTTGGCCAGGAATGACAATACTTATTTTTCAAATATGCAGGGAGCAGGGGATGCCATGTTGTTCAGCCCCGTTGCTGATTTTCACTGGTTTTCATTAAGCTTTGGAAATGCAGTGTTCTTTGTAACAGAAATGCACATATGTATGTAATGAGGGCTGAAGGCTGGTGCCACTTATGTTAGGGTAAAGCGAGAGTAACATTGCTGTGGCCTGCTGGAAACAGCCGTGCAGTTGAGCCTTGCAGTGGGTAAAGCCTTAGACTAGAAGTTTTGCAGGCAGCCTCTCAAACAGAGGGCTTGAAACAGGGGGACCGAGGGCTGCGAGGGTTGTTCATCACTGGGCGCTGCTCCTGGCCATGGCCTGGGCTTTCTGGACCACTTAGTGCCTTCCCTGTAGCACAGAGCTGGCTTTTCAGTAAAGCTCTGTGTGTGCAGCTTGCGAAGCGTGTAGAGATTTACAGCACTTAAAAATGTGGAACACCATTAGATACCACTTTGATTCTTGTTTATAACTGAGGAAAAATGATCTTCTCCCCATAGTGTTTGAAAAATGGTCTCAATGAGTGGCTTCTTCTCACTACAGATTAATCTGGACAGTACCATGAAGGTTATTAGCAAGAGGTCCATTTCGGTGGCTTATGGAGAGCCTGTCCACCCCATCATGCAGTTCGACCCTTCTGATTCCACCTACCTCTATCTGATGACCTCCTATCAGGTGAGACCGTTAGTCTTCAGCAAAATAGTCCTTTGAGCATCATGCATTTGATTTCGCGTTCAGCACTAAGCTGGCAGCAGAAAGGGACAATAAAATTTGCTTTAGCATTAATGGGCAGAGCCAAACAGTTCAGAGCTTTGGCCGGGGTGTCAAAGGGCTTTCCAGAGGGGTACCTGTGCCTGTCCGTTCTCCTGCGTGGGGTGGGGGTCACGCCGAGCAGACCGGCTTGTCAGGCTTTCTCGTCTTTGTGGTGGCAAGGTAAAAAGGAGAGTGAAAGATACCAAAACCAATCCCACTTATGGGAGTGCAGAAATAAGCAGAGGTTGCTCCTGTATAGAAACCTGAAAATTACGGTACACGGACTTTAAGGAGGCTTTTAGGAGATCCTGCAGACAAAAAGTCTGCCTGTCAGGAATGGTCCTTGGGGGAGGTTTCTGCTCAGCATGGCCGGCAGACGGGCTGGATGGGAGGAGGGCTCTCTGCGGAGAGTGGGAATGCTGCAGCAGGTAGCAACAGACGGTCTCATCTCGTCAAGTGAGCAGAGGAGGAAGACGAGAGCTGAGCGCTCCAGGCGCTGGTGGTTTGTCCTGAATTACATTTTAATCTGTCAAAACAGATGCACAACCACAAATGTTATATGTTGCATTTATATTTTGCAAGCCCTAATTCCCTGCAGATTGGTCATTATCATTTACAGAAGCCTCCTGGGATGCCTCTTTAGCCGATGTTTCTAGACTGTCTCATCTCAGCTCCCAGGCTGGGCTGTGCACCTTATTCAGACTTGATCAAACACCCAGTGCAGCACTTATGATGCTTTCCTCTGTCTGTTTCTTTTCCAATAAACCAGATGAGTTATTTTTTTCTTTGATGGAATTAGCATCCTGGGAAGCTCCCCGGGAGCTCAATGGGGCTGGGGGGTGCTGAGCACCACAGGGTTGGGAAGCAGTGAAGTGCTGCGGGTAAAGTGGGGGTCAGGCCAAGTAGCCCACAGTCTGAGGTGCACTGGCTTGGTGGGAGCTCATGGCTCTCAGCACCTCATGTTGTTAGTCCCCACGGTACCAAACGACTCAGTTTTCCTTCCCAAATGTTTAGAAATCGAGGGAGGAAAAAGCAGAAAGTGACACATGCTTTCCCTGCGACTGCTCCTGCCGAGCAAGTCCCCAGAGGTACTTTGATTTCTTTACAAATTAAGGTTTCCAGAGTGGTTTTGCTTTCTGGTCATTTTGTAAATAGCCAGATAGCGTTCAGCTCTGTCTGGAAAGGCGCTTTCTGCAGGTCTGAGTGAGAGCTTTTCACAGGGAGGGACAAGCTGTGAAACCATCCCCATCTGATGCATCAGAAAGGTGGGGAGTCGCTCTCTGTAGCCTATTGCCAAGGTGCCGGCTGAAAAGGAGCAGCTCAGCGCTGCCATGAACCCCTTGGGGTGACTACGCCGGTGGCAGCAAGCCCCGTCCCTTGGGCGTCCTCACCTCCCCCGGGGCACGCGGCCCCCAGGCAGGGCCGGGCTCTGCTGGGCCACTGGCCGGGCAGCGGGCAGCTGCCTGTGCCGGTCCTGTGCGAGCTGGTCGAGCATCCGCCTCTGAGCCGTGTGGGGCGGAGGATGGCGGTGCCAGGGTCTGTAAGGCCTGGTCCAGGCTAACGGGTAAAGTAGCCTGCGATGCTGGTGTCTCGTCGCTAGCCGTGTGTGGCCATACCGGCGCATCCCAGTCGGGTTGAATGTTTTTGTGGTGTCGGAAACCATTTGGAAGCAGTTGTGCTGTTGTCGTGCAGATGACACGGGTGAAGGTGGCTGCCTGCAACCAGTACTCAACGTGCACGGAGTGCCTGGCCGCCGCTGACGCTTACTGCGGGTGGTGCACGATGGAGACCAGGTAGGACTGGTTGTGTCCTAGTGCGCTTTGGCATGTCCTTTGTCCCTCAAGCCCAACCAAGAATTTCTGATGCCTTTTATATTTCCACACAGTCAAACTACCATTAGTCTTTGTCCATTCCTTACGAAGTACATGCTTTTAAAAACAATTGTATCCGGTCTCAGATGGTTGGGATGCTCTTCAGAGCCAGGATTTGACTGTAGCTGCATTGTTATGTTGCAGTCAGCTGCCAGTGCAAAGAATATCTTGCAGGCATCCAACCATGGGACTGAGAGTGCCGACACCCTGTTAAAGACCGTCTTTTGCCCTTGCAGTTATTATTTATGTGTAGGAGACAATCAACACTCAAAAAGGGATTTACAAAATTAGACTCCACGTTTACAAATTGAAGAAGTCGGACAAAATGTCACCTTCTCCTCTTCAGTTCTGGGTTCAGCCTGCCTGCTTTCGCTTACCCTGAATCCTGACGCTCCGTTGATGCTGGTGGGAGTATGCGCTCTTATCGTGGCAACCAGACACTTTAAATATAGCAGCAAAGCTTTGGGCTTAGCTGCATGGATGGAGAAAAAAGGTGTAGACACAGGATTTTCTCAGGATCTTCCTTCACAAGGAAGTCAACATTTTTATCACCTGTTTTAAAAATAATCAACCACAAATTGTTCCTCTGTTCGTTGCAGGTGTTCTCTGCAGCACGAGTGCACGAACTTCACAGGGGCCAACTTCTGGGCAAGTGCAAGTGAAGGAGTGCGGCAGTGCCCTTCCATGACCATCTTGGAGCCCGAGATTAATATCAATAAAGAGAACCCGGTGCGTTTGATGTGAATACCAAATTAATCACATGCAGCATCCTGTAAAGTCGTTACCTGCTCTCAGGGCTGATAAATATCCATGCTCCTCTAGCATAGCGGCACGGCTCCACGCAGCTCGGATATGGGTCGTGGGGATGCTGAGCTCTGTGTATGCTACCGAGTCAGGCCAAGGTTCCCAAAAGCACCTGGAGGTGGCCTTCTGCACCTCAGCACCCTGGAAGCCAGCAGGACATCAGCTGCTGAGCTTGTAGGGCTTCTAAAGCTGCTAAAGTAAATGCACTGGAGAGATTTGTAAAATTTCAAAATACGGAAGACCAGCTGCAGGCGGCTAAGTCAACTCATTTTCTGGTTTTGTGTTGTTGCTATTTTTAACAATATTTTAATGATATTTTAGTTGTTTTCATCAAAATATTTTTTGTTTAAAGACAGACCCTCTCCCGATGGCAAAAATCTCTCTCTGCCAAAGTTCTTGACCAGCCCTGACATGGGGAAATCGCTCGTAGACAGGCAGCAGCTGGGGCAGAGCCCAGACCAGAGCTGGAGAGAGGGATCCCGCGGGATCTGCACTGGTCCGGCTCCACTTCTACTGCGCAGGAGCGGTGGGCTGGGGGTCCCCAGGGAGTCACCCCGCTGACGGCGGGGGAAGCCAGCCGAGCACGTGGGCTGCGCGTTTTCCTGCGTCGCCCTCCTCAAAAGCATTCGCTTTCTGCAAAACTTCCCGTCCCTTCCCCTCAGAGGCTGATGGCACAAAGAAACCCCTGCGGCCAGCCCTTGTGTGCTGGGCAAGGATGCTGGCTCGTGGCCGGCCCCCAGCAGCCCTCCCAGCAGGCTCCCACCAGACACCTCCCGTCGCCGGTTACTGGTGCGGACTGGTGCAAGCGGGGAGGGTCAGGCACTCACAAGCAGGGCTTCATACTTTCTGCTCGTGCAGGCAGCATGGGCCGAGGACAGGCTGGGCAGCCGGGCAGGGCTTAGCCTTTGCGTCCTGCGTCCTCTGAGCGGTCTCCCAAGAAAGCCCTGGGCTGGGTTTTCATGCCAGCTGGTAACACACCAGCTGCAGTTGTTGGAGTTTGTGGTGACAGAGCTCTTACTACTGAAGCAAGGTTTTGTATGCAGATGGCTTTTAGAGTTCAAAGTGCATAAAATGAAAGAAAACGGCTATCTGGGGACATGTTTTGAAGTCACTAGCCTATGAAAAGCTTGTAAAACATTGACAAATTCTATATATAGTTTTCTGTCATAATAACTAATTTTTTTTTTGTCCAAATATAGGCCCTGATAATACAAATAAACGGGACTATCCCGAACCTGAATGGAACAAATATTTCATGTGACTATGGAAATAATATCCACACAGTAGCCAGAGTTGCTGGAGATTATGTAAACCAATTTATTTATTGTAGTTTACTTCCACGTGAGAAATATCCAACGTTTCCAGACGACAAAGGTATGTAGAGGAAAACAAGCTCTGTTCATTCTAACCACTTTTGTGGACATAATTTTTCATAGGCTTTTTTTCTTTTTCCAATTTTATGTGCAGATAATGCATACAGGGGAAAAAAGACCCAAGCTGCTTCTGTTTTATAGGGCATATGACTTTAAAGCGTGGGAGTTCCACCATCTTAACATGAATTGACAGTATTTCAAATCTATCCATTTTTATTTTAAACATCAGAATTTAAAAGCCAGTTCATGTACTTATTTTATTAAGATTTATCTGGTTAGAACTTCTGCTTTAGCTTTAATAAGTACTAAAACAAAAATGTTGTCGCCCTGGGGAAATAATGTTGCTACTTATATTGATATTTTCAATTGCTTCTGTTTAATTTCCCTCCCGAACATGCGCTACCTTTCAGGAGAAGTTCTGGAAGAAGAGCAAGTGTGTACCTAAAGGCAGCTCAGAAACTCTTAGTCCCATTTATGCACGTAAAAGCCAGACTGAGGTCTTCTAGTTCCCCCCTGTTTTCCGATGGTGCCGATGCCATCTTGAGGCTCCGTGGAGCTGTGCTCTGGGGGCGACAAGCACCTGCAGATCTGGTTGAAGTCAACCGAGCCGTGACAGCCGAGCTGAGCAGACCTGATACTGGCCACTTAGCGATGGAGACGGCCCCATTTTGTAGCTTCTTCTGAGAAGTTCGATGCTTCATTCCAGACTTGAGTGCTTGTTAAATCTTCATCATTCAAGCCTGGAGTGAATGCTCTATTGAAGATGGCTGACTTCAGTAGGAGAAGAATTAGCCAGTCCTTTTGAAAATCCCACTTTTCATAGGCAAGTTTATAAAGCTGCATTGTTTTTCTCCCTAGCTATCCAAAGAATGGGAGATCATTAACTGTTCTGTATTGTTGGTTACGGCAATGTCCAAATGAATTTCTGGAATCCAATGTGCTGATTTATTGTACATATTCTGAAAGAGGCATTGTCTCTTGTCCCTGGTGCTTATATGGCAAAATTGCAAAGAAAAAAAAATGAAGCAATTTTGGGGGAAGGGGAAGTTAGCATAGCATGTTAAGTAGCCAAAAAAGGGATTTCCACTCTTCTCTGCGGGTTTGTTGTCATGGGGAAAGTGAACGGGGTTTTAAAACATGATAACTAACATGTTTTAATTACCACATTTTTTTTTAAATATCATTTAGCACCAACTGTAAGCGAAGACAATAATTAACTCTGCTAATTAACACTTGCACAACACGCTGGAATTTTCTGCTGAAAGTCTCAATGTTCTTTTCTGGTGAGGGTGATGTAGAGCGTTGAGAGGGAAGAGCTGAAAGTCAGAGGGCAAAAGATGAATGCTCCAAGCTCTGAAATGCAGCTCGGAGGAAGCCCTAGAGAAAACATATCAGATTTAGCCCTTGTTTTCCCAAGGGTCTGTCTTGTCTTCTAAGCGTGAGCGAGAGACTCTTGCAACCCAATATTCTTTGGCTTGATTCTCTCAGACCACGTGGTCGTCGAAACTGCTCTCCGGGTCAACAGCAAAAACATTATCCGGGCCAATTTCACCATCTACGATTGCAAAAGAACTGGAAACATTTACCCGAAGAGAGCGTAAGTGACCCCGGTGTGCAGGCAGCCGGGCCGCCACGGGCAGGCGGCGGCAGGGTGCGGGTGGCCCCACGCTGGCCGCGTGGCACCGCGGTGATGGAGGCGGATGGAGCGGCGTGAAGCCGGGAGGAGGGAGGGCGCACGTGCGCGGCTGGACCCGGGTCCCCCCGCGCGGGGTTAATGGGGGAGCGCAGCCTCCCTGCCAGCGGGGCGGCTGGGGGCCTGGGCAGGGTTTGGCAGGGAGTAGTGGCTGCGCTGCCAGGGATTTACAAAGGAGGGTCCTCCGGTGTCTCGAGCCATCTGGACGTGTTGGGTTTTTTTTAAACGTGGATAATATTTTATATAAAGCTTGTTCTGTTAACCCTTAGGCAGTGGAGCCGGCCTCCCCAGCGATCCCTGGGGGTTCTGTGGAGTGGTGAGGGAGGGGCATGGGGAGGGGCACCTTCCCTCTGCTCCCTCTCCCCTGCCAGCCCCAGGTGGGAGCAGCATCGTACCCCTCATCAGCACGGTGGGCTGGAGGGGAGGGCTCTGGTGCCACCCACACAAAGTCATCCACCTTTCAGGAGCCTGACCACGGCGATCCCCGCGTCCTGCCCGCCGGCGGTCCCACGCCCTGCGCAAACCGCGGGGGAGAGCCTTTGTCGGGCACGAGCGTGCCTGGCTCCACCGGGAGACGGACGGGGCAAAGAGTGTTTTGGGGGAAAAGAGCGTTTTTCGCTAAGCAGGGGAGGAGCCGGAGCTGATGACTCCCGGTGTGCCATGGTCTGGGGTGACGCCATGGAGCTGCCTCCGAGTGGCATTGGGGATGATGGGCGCTGCCCGTGCCCCCTGCCAGCTCCCAGGGAGAGGAGGAGAGGGCAGCTCAGCGGCTGCTGTAGCTGGGGTTTTCTTGGCACCGTTAAAGGCTGAACACAATGTGTGAAGATCGATTGCATGGCTGAGGTGTGGCTCCCCTGAGCAGCCTGAAATCTGCTTTTCACTGCACCGTTGCCATTCCAGGTGCACCAGCTGCCTCTCGACCAGGTGGAAGTGTCACTGGTGCCCCTCCACCTACGCCTGTGTCTCCAACCACTCTCAGTGTGACGATGCGCTGCAGATGAAGGTGAGGCCCCTCAAACCTTGCTGCTTCGGGAGACCCTCCCATCTTGCCGTGCTGCTGCTGCTGTTTTCCTTCTCCCGGGGGCGGAGGCAGATGGCGCCTGGGTTTGGCAGCGCTGCCCGGGCGGGTGCTCCGAGGACGGTGCTGCTCGGCGTTGCTGATGTGCTGCCTGGCCTTGGGGAGTCTCTGCAGTCGGAGATGCCGCGATCCATGTCTCACTTCCAAAGGCTGAGCAGATGGAGAGCTGGCGGGCCGCTCTGGGGTGCTCCCTGCGTGTGTCACGTTCGCAGCGCTCCCGGCAGTGCGGGGGAGCGTGGGGCTGAGGCTGGGCTCGGACCGTCTTGCCTCGAGGATGAGGGTGCACTTCAGGCACCGGTGCTCAGCGCGGTCTCAGCCGCCCCTCCCGGCAGGCTCTGAGTCCCCTCCATCAGCGGCTGGCACTGGCTGGCCACGGCTTGTCCTGGGCTGGACTTGGGGCACCCTGCTCTGCTGGTGTCCAGGAGGGGGACGCATGCAGGGCAGGTGAGCTGCAGCCGTGCCGTGCCGTGCCGTGCCCGGAGGCGTGTGTGTGTGAGGGGGCTGGCAGCCTGGCTAAAGCATTCGGCTGTCCCGGCGCCCTCAGCAGGCTCCGTCCCGTGGCTCTTCATCACTTCTCACGTCTGGAGCAACGCCACTACTTCTCTGCATCCTGGGACGCCTGGGTTTGAGTAATACAATAAATGTAGCAATACTTTACAATTCGTTTAGCTTTGACTAGGCTGTTGCGGTATGTTAATAATTTGCTGGAGCACCACTGGTAGTGCTCATCTAAAGGAGAAAATCACCCCTTTCAAAATTATAGCTTTAATAACCCAGAGGCTCAGTGTGTTCCTGCTTCTGAAATTTAAATTGAAGTTAATTTAAATAAAATTGGCTTTTTAGCAATCAATCTGCCGTAGATCCAAGCCAAGCTTTTACACTATAAATTGAATATCCCTTTGGCACTGGTGCTCTGCTCTCATCTCGGCTCTTCCAGCGGTTCCCTGTGCTCGTCGCTGGCAGGAATTTGGCCCCGTGTCAGACGTTCCACTCTCGCCCTCCGGGCGTCTGCTCCCCTGCAGCGGGGAGGAGGCGGGTGGCTGCAAGTGCAGGGGGCGGGGGAGGAGATGGGGCCACCATGTCATAGCTCCACGTGGTTGTGTCTAGTGTAAAACCCTGGGAAATGTTTCCCATCCCTGCGGGGTGGCAGCGGGTGATGGCTCCCGGCAGCGCGGGGCAGCTGGTCTGTCCTCTGGCTTGCGAAGCGTGTCTGGATGGGTTGTGCTTCCTGGTGGGTGTCTGGGCTGCTCATGCCGGGCGGTTTGAGGAAGCGTCCTCCGCTTTGTCAGCTTCCCAGGTTCCAGACAGTATCTGGCAGTTTCTCTCGCTTCTGGATGGGGGCTGGGCACTTGAAAACCACCCCTGACGGCTGCTCCAGGTGTGGGACGCGGGTGCCGAGGGTGCTCCGCGGGGTGTCTGCCCCGAGCCGGGGCCAGGGACTGTGCCGCAGGCCGCCGGGCGGGGGGCTCTGGGGGTGTCAGCCCCGCCAGCGGCACTGGGTGATGGCAGGGCTGCGGGGGTGGCTGGGGACCGCCACAGATTTGTCCTCCATCAATGTTTTTAGTCACGGCTAGTACGCTGTGTGTTTCTCATTGAGTCTAGAGGAAGAGCTCGGGCTGCGAGAGGACTTCTGAAGAAGGTCCCGTGTTATTGGATTGACTTTTTCCTTGACGAAGCACCACATAGCCTGCAACTTGGCTGGCAAATGCAAAAATTGCCCGAGATAATTTGTAGCTGCTGCTTGAAAGGCAGGGGCAGAGCAGTTATGCAGCGGAGCAGGGAGTGGCGTGTTTTCCTGGCTCAGCCCAGGTGTCCCTGCCAGACCGCGTCCGGGAAGATGCTGCGGCGGATTTGAGAACCGGGTCTTGCCCAGTGCGGCTGCCTGCTCGTTGCCTGCCCCACAAGGCAGAGCCTGGCCCTGTCCCCACCCCTGCGCAGGGCTCCTGGAGGGGGGACAAGCAGTAAAACCAGCAGTGTGGGGGTAAAACCACTGCCGCTGGTGGGGAGGGCACAGGGCTTTTTGGGGCCAGACCCAAACGATCCCTTGTAAAGCCAGACCCGAGGCTGTGGCTGTCGGTCGGTGACGCCTCCCACGGCACTGGAGTCACCATGGGACCTGGTGTGCCAACCGTCAGGTGTGGTGGATCTCCATGGCGTGAGGCTGGAAGATGTCCTGGGACACGGGAGCAAGTGGAAGGCGGGGTGAGAGCAAGGTGACATTGCCCGCAGCGCTGCAACCGGGGAGCAGTCCGAGCCGGGGGCTGGAGGGACCACGGCCGCCTGGTCCCTGCCCTGCCCCAGCTCGCTCCTGCCCCTGTGCCTGTGCCGGCACCCCGCGCCTGTGCAGCCACACGCTGGAGGAACTGGCCCCACCGAAACCAAACCCAACGGAGACATTGTTCTGCTCCTGAGCGCCAGTGCTGGTGTGAAGGGGGGCACGCGGGTGCTGGGATGGCTGGAGCTCGGCAGCCCAGCGCCGGGTCTGCCTCCCTGGCCACAGGGACCGTGCGGGACAGCGCGGCACAGGGTGCTCGCCTGTTGTCGCGGGGAACAGCTGCTCTTCTGCCCGGAGGGAGGAAATTAGGGTTGTGGACGTGGGTCTCAAGGAGCCTCGCCTACGTGTTAGGGAGAGCTGCACCCAGTGTTTCCACTCTGCTCCCATTGCCTCAAGCAGACGGTGAGAGCCAGGGTTACCGTTTGGCAGGGGTAACTGTGCCTATCCTCGCTTTCTTGTCTCTCATCTCCTGCATCCAACAGTTCGGTTGGATGCTGCACCTGGTTTGGGCACATTCCTGTTTTATCTCTGTGCCTTTCTTAGCTCTTCCCGCTGGTTTCAGTGGGCAGCCTGCAGGACGAGGTGCTCTGTAGCCCTGGAAACATGGTGCCTCATCCTACAGTCAGAGCTTTCAGTAAACAAACCGTCGCTGGCGTGGCGGCACCTGAAAACTGGTCCTCCGCGAAGCCAACATCATACTGGCTTTGTCCGCAGCATTTTAAACATTCAGACCCTTTGCCCTGATCCAGACATGAATGATATAATCAGCTGGAAAGCTCTATTTCTAGCCACTGATGAGCAGCAGGAGAAGGGGCTGCAAGACGACAAGTTAATCAGTCCTCTAAAGTGTATTTATCTACCAAGCTGTGCCAGCTGCTGTGACATGCAAGGACACACCAGGCCATAGGAGCTTTTGCATGAATTTTCAGTTGTAGCCCTGCTGGTTTTATTTTAACTCTTTTGATTCTCCTAGAAGAGGCTTGGGACTGAAATATCTCTCCAGTGCTTTGCTTTGTTGTTTTATTGCTCTTACCATGTGCATCTCTGCTATTTAATCTCCTTGTTCAGGCGGCACCAACTGTGCCTGGTTGAGTGTCCTGATAGAAATGAAGCGTGTTTTCCACAGTCAAACAGGCACTTCCAGATAGTTCCCTGACCCCTAGCGAGGTCTGGGGAAGGCAAGAGAGAAACCTCTTGCTCACTGCGTGTCCAGCACCAGGGATGTGTCCTGCCGGGCATCTCGGTGCTCGGAGGGCAGGCTCTACCTCTCATCAGCGCAGCAGCAGCACCGTCATCAGCGGACTCACAGTGGGGTGACCCTTAGTGCAAGTGAGAAGGAAATCTTGTCTGCTGCAAATTATTCTGCATAATGCACCAAATATTTTGTTGTCTTTTAACCCAATGGCTCCACTGTCAAAGGCATTAATCTGGATATACCCTGGGGCAACGGAGAATCTGGCTTCGTTTTTGCTGTAGTTTTGCAGTGTGATTTACATCTCATGAGAGAACAGGATGGGCTTGTCATAGGCTTGAATTCTGAGTCAGCTCCAGTATCTGAGCCATCAATTTAAAGTGAGAACAAAAGCAGGGGGACAGATGACCTTTTAAAATCATTTTTCAGCTTCATTTAGGCCTTTCATTTCAGCTCTCCTACTGCTGCAGTCCCCTTGCTGAAGCCCCTACAGCTCATTATACCCTTTCCTCTGTGCGCACACACGTGCACACACAAACCCCCGCACGCTTCTGAAATGACACTGTGCAGGAGGGAGACCGCTGGAAAGCGAAATCTCTGCGGGGGCTTGCGGAAATGCGCATTGCGATGTGTGAGACATCGGCTTCCCGCTGGCAGAAGTGGGGTCACACCGGCAGATTTGCCATTGTAGGCTCCAGTGCCTCCTTTTAGTGTCACTCGGACCCGTCTTCTAACATTTAAGTGCATGTAATGAGGGAGCTGCCCAGAGTGGCAGCTGAGGAGTGCATACGCATTTGCTTTGTACCTGGGAGGATATTTTTTCCAGTGCAGGAAGATGAAAGTGCAGGCTTGGCAGTGCCACCGCCCAGGGGCCAGGAGCTGCCAGTGTCCCTGAGCTGGTGCAGGAGCTGGGCAGGAGTGGGGGGAATTCTGCTGCGCTCCTCCCTTCGCTGGCCCGTGGCTGCCGGCCCACGGCTGCGGACGAGCCCTCCTGGAAACCTGGCCACCCTGCCGTGGTTATCTGACCACTAGCAGAGGGGTGGGTCTTAAGGCAGTGCTAAAGCTGGTGACGCAGGGGAGGAGGGCTCCAGGTGGCATTCCGCTCTGTGCATCACGGTGCCATTTTTGGTGTTTCACTTTCTGGGGTTACAGTGTGATCTGACTTTAAAGATGTAGTGAAATTAGTGTTACCAAGGGCCCCGATGTGTCTTCTTGCCTCATCATTGAGGATGCTTAGCATGCACCCAGCTAACATCTCTCTTTTTTGTCTTGTTTTGTATCTAACAGAAGAAAATCGACTGTCCGCGAATTGTACCTGCCTCATTGGACCCAATGCCCACGGGAGTATCTCGGGACATTACGATCTCACTAGCTAACGCGACTTTCTCTAAGGTAAATGAGTTCCTGGAGAGATCGGGAAGGTTCGGATCAGCCTAGGCTGGTGTGCAGCAAGGAGGCCAGGTCAGCCGAAGGGAGCTTAAGTACAAGCTGGATTCTGCCTTGGGAGTGGGTGATTGTGTTACCAACTGAAATCACTGTATTGACAGATGTTGGTGGAAAGCAACCACCCCGATGGTGAGTGGGGTTGCATGGCAAAGCTGAAGGGAGATGCTGTTTGTGCACAGGCATTCTCCAGGGATCTCCCGCAATTAGTGACAAGCTTTTTGCATTCGGTGGAAAAAGTGGGTTTATACGCCTTGCAAAATGGTCACTGGAACAGAATGTTTGGGGGAAATAAAATTCCCGGTTTCCTTGTGGGTGTTTGCTCCACCACAGAGCGTGCCGGTGTCGTGCTGTCCTGGCACCGTGTGCCAGCCCGGCCTCACCGCCCCGCACTTAGGAATGAAGGACAAAGCCCAGAGCTGTGAGCAGAGAGCCCTGTGCTGGCTAAGCCACTGCTTGGATTACAGCATGGAAATATGTTTTAACTTAACTTCTGGTGGTCACTGCGGAGCTCTTTCTTTTGTGAAAAAGTCCTTTCTGTGAAATTTTCTGGCATGCAAATTGTAATAGGGTGAAAAGCAGGCGTGGACGTCAAATGGTGCCTTCGGAGTTGCGTCACGCACCAGGAGGAACCAGAGGAATTTGGGGCAGGGAGGCTGGGCACTGGGAAAATACTTGACTAAGCTCTGGTATTTGTAGAAAGCTGCCCTATGTCATTTTGGGTCAAGACTTCAGCAGGGCCTGTGGGGCCTGGATCGCTCCACCTGTGGAGGATACCTGCACGCCAGGCAGCTCCTCTCTCTGCTGGGAAAGGGGAAGGTTGGAAATGCTGGTGGTGCTGCCCGGCTTGCTGCGGCGGGGGGCTGCCAGGCCGCCGAGGCACCGCGTCCGCCGGACCCCGTGCCCTCCGGTGCGTGGGCAGAATTGAGCTCTGCCCGCCTGGCTGGGGCTGCGGTTTCCTGCACAGGTCCGGCCTCTGCAAACAAGGATGTGCCCTCCGCAATCAGCAAAAAAGGGCGAGAAATCCGTCTTCCTCTGTGGGTGCTGGAGGTGGCTGAAGAGGAAGCAATACCGCATGTAACCCGATAGGAAATGGAGTCAGCAGGAAAGGGGCCGAGGCACTGCCGCCCCTGGGGCGGCTGGAGAGGCCCTGGCAGTCCTCTGGCAGTTCCTCCCGCCACCATCCACAAACTGTCCCGGGGTGCCGGGCAGGATTCCTTCTCCTTTCCTCTCGGCAGAAGCTCGCAGAGCTCGGAGCATCGGAGGTGTGTCCCCCTGGCACCTTCGCGGCTGTAGGGGGACCGCCCGGGCAGTGGGCGAGAGGCGAGGGGCACGGGCCAGCCTGCCGAGCAGAGGCTGCCTGGGCGCAAGCGATGCACTGGAGGAGATCCCCGTTTCCCCCTCGCGGCTGCGTGTGTGTTCGCTGAGCCAGCAGCTGCCTGCCAGGAGCCCGGTGCTTTCTTTCATGTCTTTTATCAGATCTGTCAGTTTTCAAAGGGTAGTTAGACCTCAGTCATGGTGGAGCATCAACCTGCTTGGAAATAGGACTTTTTCCTGCAGGGTGGGGGCACAGCAGTAACTCGGGGCAGGATATCATCCTTGTGTTATCAGGAAAGCAGCACAGAAAATCTGCCTTTGAATGTATTCCCGGCTGGGTCCTCGTTTGAATTAGAGATTTGCTGTGCAGTTATTGGGAGGAGAAGGAGGGTGGCTTTGAGCCCACATCACAGACTGGTTTGGTCTGGTTTAGGTGACGCTGCTTGGGACCACATTGGCTCTCAGTCTGCATTGCAGCATGAGCTCTAAACACCCCGGTCCAGAGGAACCCAGGTACCCTACTGGCGGGGGTTACGAGACCGTAGCCTGGCCAGGCACATCTCCTGGTCTGCACGAGCCGTGGGTCAGGCACGTCTCCGGTCTGCACGTGCTGCACGTCCCTGGCTCCAGGAGCGGCTGCCCCACACCTGGTCATGGCACCCTACAGCAGCACGCAGGGCGAGAGCCAGGGACAGGGCTTGGCTCCATGTGCGATGCTCGGCTTGCAGCAGTTTTATGTACAGGTGTGTAACAGAGCAGGATTAATTAGGCACAGATCCCAGCCCCATTTACAGTATCAGGTTCTGATCTGCTATTTGACTTGAATGCGGTTCAGGTACTGACGGCAGAAACAAGGTGAGACATGGTGCCTGCCATATCGGTTGGCTGAGATGGAGAACTGCACAAAACAGTTGTTGCAGCTGCTCTGCCCTTGTCTTCCCTCTCCCAGGAGACAGCTCTGGAGTGCCATTTTGGGACAGACAGGACGTTTGAAGCCCGGTGGGTGAACTCCTCTGCCGTGGAGTGCGTACACGTGCTGGTGAGTCGGGGCGTGAGGCCGCCAGCCCCTGCTCCCCCACAGCGTGGGGCAGGTCCGAGGGCAGGGAGGGTCTTGCCCCCAACCTCCTACTCAGCGGCTGGGATGCCGCCTCCCCTCCTCCCTCCCCCCGCTTCCAGCTGAAAAAAAGTGCAAATTGGGTTCGCCCCTCCGGCAAGAGGCTTTTTGCATGTGCTGATGCTGGAATGGCGTTTACAAGTCGCCGACACTGCGTTGTCTGCTCTGTGGGTATCTGCAGTGGCTCCAGCCCCTGTTCTGCTGGGGTGTGGGAAGGAGCTGCTTGTTTACCTTTCTAAATGGAAGAGTTCAGTTCAGGCAAAAAATTTGGCCACCTTTCAGTGTTGCTATTTCTGTAGTTTTTATTCTGAACTAGGAACTGGCCTGAGAAAATGCTCAGATGCTCACCGAAGAGCAGCGTGTGGTTATTGGAGGGCAAACTGCACCTCTGAAATGGAGGAAACGTTTGGGCTCCCACTGACGGGAACATTGCGAGTAGGAGCTGGAAAGGAGCACTTTCCCACCATGTCACCTGCAAAACTCTGTGTTGTAGCCCGGCACTGAAAATGTGCAGACTGGCCAGCCTGTTAGTTTTCCTGTCCGTTTCTACTAAAAATAGCAGCAAGCCAGGGCTCTGCTCTCACTCTGGTGTGTGCTGTGCCCCGGTGCCCTTTGTTGGGACCTCAGCAAAACAATTAAAACAGAAAACAGCCTTCCCTCTCTTTCTGCTAAAGATGAGACCCTCCTGTACTGAGAAGCAGTGGTCAGAGAAGCCTCACGAGGAATGTTAATCCGTGTAATGTGCGTATGGAACCTCATATTTTACTAAATTTCCTAAGCTTTTGTTTATTTGTTTTTTGTGTGCAGCTCCACACATCAGAAAAAAGCCATCTCTTCCCAGTGAACCTTCAGCTGAAGGACAGACCAGACAGATTTATCGACAGTCCAGAGATGATGACAGGTCTGAGTTGAAAATATTTTTATTCTGCTCTCTGGTCAGTTTGAATGACTCTCAAATCCTGGCACAGTTTGAGTTCAGGAGAGAAACCGTGGCTTAGCCGGCCACAGTTCAGTTCTTTCTCTGCAGCACACACAAAAAACATATTTACCCAGAGTTGCACCTATGTGAACGTGTGCCCAGAAGCCAGACGGACGCCCGCAGACATCCCCTTTACACCCCGGGAAAGTCAAGCCCTGTCCTTCAGCACGGGCCGCGGTTGAGGTCTCTCCTGCCAGCGGCGCATGGGACAGGGTGTGCTGGTGCTCTCAGTCACAGCAGAGATACGGGGTGTCCGCAGGGTCGGTGAGGAATTCCTCCCAGAGGAGATAAGGGGTGGTGGAGGGCTCCACCGTGAGCTCTCACAGGAGCGTGGCATCAAGGTTCAGCACGCTGTAAAAATTGAGTCTTTTTTTTCCTCCCGTGCTGAGAAAGAATAAAATGTGTAAACACATTTCACCCCTGGCCCACTCTCTGTCCCTGGGAAGAATGCTTGGATTCCCAAAAAAGCCCTTGCTACATCAGCAGACTAAGGCAGGCAGGCAGAGAGTCAGATTAAGAGTGCACTCAGACAAGGCATTTCGATGGGAGAAGCCCGGCCAGTCGGCCAACAGAGCCAGCGTTTGCACAGCAGCCGCCTCTCCCTGCTCTGCCGGAGACTCGCTGTTGCACCTAGCCGTGTGCTCTTGCTGGAGGCAGCAGCTGTGGGCTCTTCTCCCTCTCAGTAGTGTCAGCAATTGTACTAGAAGGAACTGATTTACCCTAGCTGCAAATGAGAACTAGATGCCTGCAGTGAGATTTTCTTTGGAGGATAGCTGTAACAGGTAGAGAGACATTAACACCAGCCACTGACCCAGGATAAAAAGGTTTCCCTGTAGTAAATCCCAGCGTATAAAGGAGGCTTATCTTGCAAAGCGTTCCACGTTGGTGAAATAACCTTTGAAATACCAGCATGCATAGGCATGAGACATGACTTCCCTGCAGAAAGAAGAGGGTGTCCATATTTTTGAGATACAGAGGTAACCCCGAGGAGAGGGGGGTGAGATCTGAGCTAAGACTCTTCTGATGTGCAAGAGAAGACTCTTAGTTCTCAGTGTGGGTGGTGCTGGGAGCAGAAACGAGAGCAGAAAGAGTGTAGAATCCCCTCCCCTCCTGCGCAGAGAAAGAGCTCGCTTACACAGCCTGTGTTTGCATCAATCTGAATGTGCCAGAATATTTGGAGATCCTGTGGGACCGTTAGACTGCTCTGGCTCCTCCTCGCCTTGATCAGATTGGTGCGAGTAAAATTATAGTGGCTGACTCGCAAGCAGAGACAGAGATCTGCCAGGCCAATTATAAATGTGTGCATCTTTTATACTGTCTTTAATGGATATTAGTGTTATTAGTGTTTATCTTTACTGTTACTAGTGTTTATTATTTCAATATTTATTAGCTTTTATTGTAAACTGTGTTTTGGTAGTCCACTGAAGGAATCCCAGCTCTTTGCTGTTGGATGGAAAACCAACCAGTGTAACTCACTGGATGGACTCAAGACGAGGTGAAATAAGCTCATTTTTTTGTAGAGAATGGGAGACTTCCTTGGTGCCGATGACGTTTCATTAGCACGAGCATAGGCAGACCATTGAAGGCTGAGGGATTCGTTAGTTGGTTATGAAGCGCCTTGAGATCCTCCCGTGAACAGAAGTGCAAAATGTGACTGTTTCTTTGTTTTATGTTCTCCTGCAAAGTCTCCTCCGGGGAAAAGGGTGTGAAAGCAACGTTTCCTGAGTGTTTCTGGCTGTTTATCTCAGCGGATACCCACACTCCAGCAGCAGAAGTCTTTAGGCTGCAGAGGAAATGTAACCTAGGGCACCAGCTAATGAAGAGGTGAAAGCGGTGTAGGAAAATGATGTGGAAGCTGAGCTGAGCAGATCTGAAGGGAGAAGTCAATGAAAGGGGCCCGTGGTCACCAGGGGGAAGGAAAGGAACTGTAAACACTGTAGAAAGCACTGTAACCATCCGATTTTTGTCAGAGTGTGGAAGCAATGTGATTGCTTTGCCAACAGGATGGAGCCAGCTTTGCGAAGCAGCTTCCCATGTGGATGCTGAGAGTTGGAAACATGTAGCATAAATTGACAAAAGGTTCCGAGTTTGGGTGTTGTTTGTTTTTTAAGGGGAAGAAAAAGGAAAAGAAAGTGCTAAATTATATTGCAGTGAGAACAAGCACCCAGTCCTTCTGGGAAATCTTCAGGATGGCAGCCAAGCGCTGCCTCATCTTGCTATATGTGCAAGCTGCTCTGCTCATCCACTGGATTTCAGATGTTACTTAGATTAATATAGCCTGGGGGTGGGGGTAGTGGGGGGGTGTCTGACAGCCTCAAGCTAAGCAAAGCTGTGAAAGTCTCAAGCCCAGGAGCTCACATTTTCTGTTGTCTCGTGGTTTAGTGGAGGTGTACAACTGTGCGACTGGGAGTGCTGACTGTTCTCAGTGCCTGGGGAGGGAGGACCTGGGGCACCGCTGCGTCTGGAGTGAGAGCAGCTCCAGCTGCAGGCTGCACAGCGAGCCCCCCCACATCTCAGACATCTGTCCGGCTCCGGAGATTAAGAAGGTAAGACACGAATGCAACGTGGAGGGCGCATGTGGCGTGGCAGGCGGTGCAGAGGGCTGAAACTGGCTGCGCTGTCCCCAGCGGGGGTCAGAGGAGGAACCACGCTTTGTCCCTGGCACAGGACAGGGTCAAGACCAGCGCTGAATTACTCACTGGCTTTCTGTGCTGTTGAGTCACCTGATGCCAAGGACATCTTGCTAGTGACAAGATCCAGTCTTCATCATGTCAGTGAGAAAAACAACACCAGCACAATCAAAAGGTCCCAGCGTTCCTGGTGTTGGTAAAAGCAAGAAAGATTTGTAGGGTCGGCTGAAGGATTCTTATCAGGAATAGCATTTAATGGGGCATAGCTGAAATGTGAGTGTGAGCTCTATCTCCAAGCACATGTGCTCTGCAGTTCTGCTGAGATTAAGAGTGGCAGAGGGACCTTTTGGCATTATGCATTTTGAAATTTAAATTGTAGTTGGGGGCATTTGGATCTGGGGTTCTGCTTAGAGATATGGTATGAGCCAAGAAATTTGTCCCTGACAAGTAGCAAAGAAAGTATATAGAGCAAATCTTCAAATGAGCTCCCTAGGAAAGGAGAAGCTGGAGAGGCAAAACAGCTAATGTGAACATCAAAATCAGCAAGGATATGAGATTCTGTTCTTAGGGAGGCATGTAGCAATAGCTGCTCAACATCCAGGTGCTGTAACACTGCATGGAGAGACTGCAGGATCCCCATCGCCTGCTTTTCCCTTTCATCACTGCGGGAGAGGGGTGCTCCCGCGTGAGCCTGTCCTTCCCCAGCACACATCAAGTGTTATCAGCACCTCGCCAGAAAATAATGGAAGGAAACCACAGTTCAGGTCGCAGAGCGACACAGGACTCTGTCACTATTTCCTTAGCAAATAGTAGCTAGTAAATCCAAATCCTCCAGTGTCGTGCAAGCAAACAAGCCCTTGCAGAGCCCTCCTTGGAGGGGGAACAATGCAGCAGGCGAAGAAGGGCATCAAGCCTGGTGGTGGGTCCTGACCAGCCCTGGCCGGCTTGGCCAGCTGGTGCCACCAGGCGCATTGCACTGGCTTTGTGTCCATTGCCTTTGCAAAGGGAAAAGAGCCATTTATGAATTGGAGGGATTTGTCTCACCCGCTGAATAACGCGGTCACGCTGCCGGGCGATGCCCCTCACACGGTGGAATGGCATCACGCCCAGCAACCTGTCCCCACGCAGCAGTGGGGTCAGCAGCTGCTGGGTGAAGAAACACTGGCGCAGGAGATGGATGGGGAACAGCCTTCTCCTCCCACAGCGCCGGACTCATCCTGCACCGGGGATGCCGCAGCGCTGGTGTCTTGGCCACCCTCCATGCATCAGGACACTTTTTGTCTTGTTTTTGTCTTGAAAGGCCCCACTGTGTTTGGGACAGCCCTTAAAACGTGATGGTAGGACTCTGTCTTCCCAGCACACTAGCATCCCTCCCCGGGGTTTCCAAGTCTCTGGGTTTGTCTCTGCCGCAACTCCATTCAAAGCTGTGGTGTGGAAGGAGTGATGTTTCACCCCAGATGTGTTTGCAGCTGGAGTAATCCCTGACCAAACCCCGGTACCAAACCCAGTGATGGCTTCTCGTTTGCAAAGCTGCAGCAAGGGGAGCGTGGGGGTAGGCCCACTGTGGGGGGGGCAGGACCGTGAGGAGCAATTCTGTCTTCTTCATGGGGTCCAAGTGGGATGTGGACACAGGCACAGGCTCAGGGATGAAGGCAAGAAGCTTCCTGGTGGTTCTCCTCCAACCTTTCCCTTGGTGCTGCAGATTGAGCCGCTGCGCGGGCCGCTGGAGGGGGGCACCCTGCTGACCATCCGCGGGAGGAACCTGGGGCGCCGCTTCAGCGACGTCCTCGGTGCCGTCAGGATAGGCAGCACGCAGTGCGCGCCGCTGCCCGGCAGATACGTCGTCTCCGAGGTGTGAGTGTCGGGGGGGCCCTGTCCCCTTCGTGTCCCCTGCCCGTCCCTGTCCCTCCCCATCCCCGTCGCTCGCCCTGTTCCTGCCTGCCGGCCTCGGCCGCCCAGCGCTGGGTGGTGACCGGGCCCAGGTGGGACGTGGGTGCCCTCCGCCAGGCGCGGGGCGGCTGGTGCTGTCCTGCCCCCCCCCTGCAGCAGGCGCCAGCGGAGCGCGGAGGAGGAGGAGGAGGAGGAAGAGGCCGTGAGCTCTGCCGCTCTGCTGTGGTGGGGCGGCACGACCACCAACCTCCCCTTTCCTGTCCACAGGATCGTGTGCCAGACCGGGGAGGCTCAGGAGGCGTTTTCTGATGTGGTGACGGTTAACGTGAGCCGGGAAGGGAAGTCCAGGGATCGATACTCCTACGTGGTGAGTAGCTGCCTCTTAGATGTTTCTTTGGTGATTCTCACCCCTTAAAACAAGCCTGCAGCCCCCGTGCCCCCAGCTGGCTTAGAAAAGAGGCTCTACAACAAAGCGCGTCAGGGTCCTCGGGGAGCAGCTGACGTGGTTCCTCACCTCTGGTCATCTGAGCGAGGTCTGGCAAGTCCAGGCTTGAGTGCGAGGGGCAGGACTCAGCCAGGGTGTCGTCACACGCAACCTCGCTCCCAGTCTCAGCTCCTGCAGCGGTTTGTCACTTACCCTGGCTGTATCATCGTTTCTCCTGCTATAAAAAGGAGCTCGTTTTTCTTCCTCCTTTTTTGCCATTAAAACCTGTGAGATTTTTTGAGATTTGCAAAGTCTCTTTGTGCTACGTAAGTTAGGTACCATGGACTCACTTTATTTAGAACTGGTATTTTTCGCTGCAGAGATTGTCTCAGTTTTTGCATGAGAATAATGTGTAGGGATTAGACTGGAGCTAACCCCGTGTCATTATACAAAGAAAAGCCCTTTACAGCTTTGTACTGTACCATCTCACAAAGATAACTCTCATCTCTATAAACCTGGAAGAAATCCATGCAGCTCTTCCCTTTCCTACAGGCACCCTCTCCCTGGCTAGACGCTATTCACGGGCAGCCCCGTGTGCCCAGGGCACACACAACAGGATGGGTGCCAAGGGCATGCTGTTTACTCGGAGCCTTTGTGCTTGTGCTGGGGAAGAATAGATGTGCTGCAGTCTGGTGGCTTGAAGGAAGACTTGAGCCCCAGGAAACCATGTTTGACTCCTGGTAGCCATTGTGAGGAATTTAGGGCAGGATCATGGAGTGCAATCCCCCACCCTCTAACCGATTGTGTGTTAGGTATTTTGTTCGGAGAGGTTTACACAGAGCGCAGCCAGCACAGGCACGGCACATCCCAGCGCCCCGTAGCAGAGCCAGGCCTGGGGACCGGTGAGGCGAGGGCACTGCCTCAGCAGTAGTTCCTGGGAGGACGTTCGCTCTGGGACCCATTCCAGGCATCCATGTTCACATCCAGGATGTCTTAGAGATCCAGCAGTCTGGAGTGGAGCAAGGTGCAGCTGGGGTACGAGCCAGTAACAGACCTTGGGTTTGGGATTTCTGGTGCATTGCCATCAGGATGTGTGTGCTGACTCGGCCACATCACCCGCTGCCGGCCCGATTGTCGTCTTGACAAAGAGGAGAAGGGCCCAAAGAGTGGGAAAGGGCTGGGCGGCTTCTTCTCCAGCTTTCGCCGTGCAAGGAAAAGCCCTCTCAGGAAACACCTGTAAAAGCACCAGCGCTAAACAAAGCAAAAGGAGCAAAAGCCAGTTGCTGAACTCAAACCAGGTCTGTGACAGCTCTGTGCTGGCAGCTCCTGAGCAGGCTTATGGCAAAGGCTGTCCTCCCGGGAGCAGGAGAGGAGCCCTCTTCTGCTCGGGTGGCACAGCAGAAAGCTGCCTTGCGTCTGTCTCAGCAAAGCTTGGAGAAGAGATGAGACAGTACCCTGCTCTGTGCATGCGCGTCAGGGAGTGAAGCTGCACGATGTGTAGCTGCTGCTGTTTTCCACACTAAAAGTGGCTTCCGCACCATTTGCAAACTAAGCAATGCCATTTAATTTTCTTGATTCTCCTCTCACATACAATCTTATGAAGGTGGAATAGACTACACCATGCAAGGCTGGTCTCGGTGAGACCTGAGCTTGAGCATTGGTAGCAGTTTACCTGAAAAAGCCTAAAAGACTTTTAGAATTGCCCTTCCAAAGAAAGTCCTCTGTAAAATACTGTTTGTGTGCTACATCTTTCAAAGCCCCTGTTAGACATATCTAGAAGAGACAGTATTCAGCTGTAATTCTGCTGAGGAGGAGGGAGAAATGTGATCGAGAGACTTCTCCAGGACATTATAGCAGGCTATGGATGACCTGGATTTGCCAAATGAGCTGAATTTGCAAAAGTTGTGATGGAGGCAATCAGTGCTGGCAATGCACTGAGAGCAGTAGCCACTGGCTCTTGCTGAGCGGAAGAGCTGGAGGGCTTTGGAGAACATGAATAATCCTCTCTGCTGCTGTTGTAACTGCAGATTTGAATGCATAGGTTAGGGGCCAAGGGCAGGAGACAGCTGCCTTCAGACACTCAGAGAAATACATATTAACAAAATGAATCCTGTGGAAGTCAGCAACGATCAGAAACAACAGAGGAAATGGCTGTAGAGAAATAAAGCAGTCTGAGTGTAGGACAAGGGCAAGGGTAGCTATTAATAAGCATGTTTGCACGGCTGGGATTGACGGGAAAGGGCATTAGCAGGCGGTACGAAGCAGCTTAGCCCGTGTTCTCCGTCTGCCTCAGTGTGGGTTTGCTCTGCGGCTGCAGCGAGGGACGGGCTGTGGCAGTGAGCAGGCTTCAGCCGTGCTCGCAGCCCGGTGGCTCGCATGCCTCCAGGGTTTGCGGTGTTTGACAGGGAATTACCAAGTGCCTTATGGAAGGGTCTTGAAATAATTATTTGCTCTGCCCTTGGTGTCCTATTCAAACTGAGCGGGGAAGTTGCCCGGCAGACTCTCCTGGGGTGCTCTGTGTAGCAGGCGTGAGGGTTTAGCACTGCATTAGTTATCAAAGGCTCGAGCTCATGAATCTCAGGAAGATTTCCAGGGGCTGCAAATGTAGATAACATACATGCTAATTTCTGCTGAAAATGGCAAGAGGCAAAATAACTTCCCCCTTAGTTCCTGTCGCCTCAAGAGATTGAGATTTGAACCTTCCTTAAGAATGAGTTTGATATTCAATTATCTAGACCCAGGTGGCTGTTTCCCAGATCTCAAGGCCATCATCCAGTGGAGCTTTAGCATTACCTTCGCATTCAGGAGGAAATGGATCGGGAAGGGCAGAGATGGTGGGAGCTGGAATGAATGAGAAATTTCCTTTTGTTGATGGGACCTTGAGCTCTTGCCAGCTCTGGACCCTCCACTGGAAATCTCAAGGGACTGGTGGGATCCTGGGCTCCAGTTTGGACTTATGTCTCATTTATTGCCAGAATTTAGGGACTGCAGGGAGTCACAGAGGTTTTATTTGATCTCACTCCTCAGCACTTGTACCTCTCTCCTTGTTCTGAAACCCTGCCAGCAAAAGCTTTTGTTGTGCTGCTGTTTCAGAGCCTCACAATACTGCACACTTAAATTTACTGAAGCAATTCCCACGTGCAGTGTGGAGTATCCAAATGTGAATTTACCACGCTAGAAAACAGATTTCCCCTTTGTTTTTAGCTTCCCGTGGTGCAGTCCATAGCTCCCCTGAATGGCCCGAAGGCTGGAGGAACCAGAGTGACCATCAGAGGCAGCAGGCTGGACGTCGGCTCTGAGCTCCGTGTCCTCGTCAATACCTCCAAGCAGTGCACTGACCTCAGGTGGGACCGGATCTGGGGGGCTGGCACTGACCTAGTGACAAAAGCCAAAGTGTTAGGAAGGATGATATTGTCCCCCAGGAGATCAGGAAGAGCTGGGGGGGAGGCGAACACCACTGCATGCTGCTGCCAGCCTTGGGACCCGCGTAGCATCCCCACCAGCCGGCTTTGGCTGCCACCTGCTCCATTTCCAGTGCCCCGTCAGCCTGGTATCCCCAGAGCGGTGAGGCAGAGCTGACACCAGGATGGGGCAAGTTTCTTTGGCAAAGCGATGGCGTTGGTGTTGCCGTGATGTGGCGGCGGTGACCAGCAGCAAACGAAGTGCTTCTTGCACACCGCTTGCACGACGCTGCCAGGCCCCTTGGGTGGTCTGGGACCGGGACCAAAACCCTGGGAGTGAAGCAGACATGGGCTTTGTTCCCGGATCTGCTGAAGGCAGAAGGTACCTGCACGCCCAGGGTCCCGCTCCTGCGGCAGCTCGCTGGTCGGAAGAAACCCCTCCTCCTGTGTGTTCCCATCTCATCAGCAGGAAGAAGTAGGAGCCTGCCCTTTTCCTTTGGCTGTAAGGGAAATCAGTCCGGCAGGGATGGTGTATGCTCAGAATTGCTTGTTAGTAGGCAATGTAATTAATAGGTGATCGGCATGGGACCGGAAGCTCCTTCTTGCCTGTCTCTGCTGACCGCCTCGCTTCCCTGGGGGGGTTTAGGTCCGGGGTGCCTGGCTCCGGCTGCTCTGTCTGCCGTGGCTTTCTGCAGCTCACTCTGTGTTTCCTTGCGCAGCCGCAACGACAGCACCATCACCTGCACCATGCCATCCGCGGAGCTCACCACGGCCGTGCGAGTCTGTGTCCAGTTCGAGAACAAGTCTTGTGCCAGCTACAACATCACGTTCAAGTATGAGAAGAACCCGATTATATCAGACATCAACCCCAAAAAGAGCCAGATCAGGTGAGACCCCTCCCCCAGCAGCCAAGTCTGCCAGGATTTGTGGCCTTTGTTGAGATCAGTCTCTTAATTTTTGCCGAATGCAAAAGTGAACAGTGCTCTCCCATCAAAGCAAGAGCAAATTGGAGTATCCTGGTGTAGCCCGCTGCAGGCTACGCCAGCTCACCCTGTCCGTGCCTCCAGCCGTGCAGATGCAGAGTAGATCCTGAGCAAACCCCACGTCGGGGGCCCAGGAGTCACAGCCAGGAGGCAGGGTACGGTGTCGGGGCCCCGTGCCACCCCGTTGTAGCATTGAGACTTCCATTCTAGAGCTGGTGCGTGTCTGCAAGAGAGGGTTGGCTCCAGGCTGGTGGCAGAGGGTCCTGCAGGGAGAAAGGGGCTTTCTCAGCCCTGGGGTTTGACACATTGCCTTGCAGACAAGTACAAAAGGGGCACAGCAAAGTGCTCTCAGGGTGCTTTGGGGTACCCCAGCACTGGAGTAGAAGAGGTCTCCCACACCAGGACTGTCCATAGCTCATTTCAATGCATTTAAGTCATGGAAAAAAGTCAACCTTGTACTGCATACACCTGATGAGTGCTTTAGGGAGGTTCAGGTGGGGGGCTCTATGAGACCCTGAAGATTTTTCTTGGCAGTAAAACTGCTGGAGGATAAGCTGAGATTTGTAATTTTGGGTTTCAGCCTTCCCTGAGGTCACAGTATTTCATTTTTAAAGCATGTTGCTTTTAATTCCATGTGTCTGTGTGGAGCTCTCAGGCTCCTGTTTCTTTGAATACCATGGTGAAATCCCACCTTCCTTGGCTGTGGAGCCTGGAAGACCCAGGGCTGACGAAGAAATCTGAGAGTCCAGCGCCTGTGCCTGCAGGACCACGCTGAAAGCAGCACACTCGGGCGCAAGCACGCAGCAAGCTCTGACGGTCTGATCCCCTTGGAGCAAAGCCGTGTCTCGGCATTCCCAAGCGCAGCGCCAAAGATGCAGGCTGTGGGAAAATTAATGACAAGGCACAGCAGTGACTCAGCCAACCTCAGCTCCTAGCAGGCTTGCGAACTATGCTGAGTGGCGAGAGCGGTATCTAAACACAGAGACAGTGGAAGAATGTCACTGCCCAAATTCACAAGGGAAACCACCAGGGTATTTCTCCATCACCTTAGTCTGCTTTCTTAGTATTTACATCAGTTTCCAAATTTCAGACCACTGAGAACGTGACAGCAGTCTCTCTCTTCAGACTGTTTGGTGGCTTGTGTAGCCTGACTGCTCCGGTGCATTGCTGGGCTGTTGATCATGAGGGTTCAATAACTTCTGTAAAAATCTAGCTAGATCTGATATATCTTACCATATTACTAAAATAATCTGTGTAAGCAAAGTTTAAAACAAAACAGAAGTTGTAAACACATCTGCAGATGTGACAGGCTCTTAGTTAGAAACTTGGATCATAACTACATGGTAATATCTGCCATTGTAGATAGCATTGTAAAAGATTTCAGACAACCTGACTTTCAGGGCTTTGGACCCCAAGTCACCGAGTCTGGAGTGGTCTTGAGATAATGGGATTTGTAAGTCCTGACTGTTCCTGACAGATACTCCAAACAGATCAAATGTGGTACAGAGGAAGGGGAAGGTAAACGCAGGGTATACCTTCTGCTGTCCAGAGCAGACAAGCGGTGCTGGTTCTCCACCCCTTGCTCTGCCTAGCAGTCTTGTGTGCATCAGGGCCCTCGTTACTGTCGTTAATTGACTGCACATTGAGAGGCCCACGTTTCACATTCCCCAGGCAGCAGATCCAAAACACAAAACAACTTGCACATTTTGATCTAAATCAGAAGTGTCTGGGAGATGCAGGGTCCTTGTCAACCTTAAAGGGGTCTCTTCCTTCTCCAAGACTTACCGTTCTCTGTGGGTCGCTGCGGGGCAGGGGCAGGGAGTATCTCCTGGCCTTTGCTTTGAGGGGTCGGACGATAACCTTTTGCACCGCTGGTGGCCTGGGCAACCTGCTGCCTGCCCCCCGGCATGCGAGGCAGGCTGCTCCTCTGGGGAGCGGGAGCAAGGGGGACAGTTTTCTGCTGCTTCAAAGGGCCCTCCCTTTCTACCAGCAGCTGCTGCTCCTCCTTCCTTCCCTGATATCTTGGTAGCAGTGTGGATGCTTGCTGCGAGTAGGAGGAATACTTTGGCCGTTGGGTTACATTTTCTGCTCAAGCAGCTGGGAAGCATCCCTGGGAAAATGACAGCAGGCAACCCCCAGCCATTGCACCTCGCTGCTCTGTGTTGTCCGCTGCAGTCACCCTCTCTTTTCTTCCCTTCTCCTCGAAGCGGGGGCAGGATCATCACCCTGGAAGGAAGAGGCTTTGAGCTGGTCCAAAATGTGTCCATGGTGGTCCGTGGCATCGGCAGAGAGCAAACGGTGAGTATCCCCGCTGGGTATCGCCTGGTAACTGGGAGCAGGGCTGCGTGCCTGGTGCCTGAAGATGTTTGGGATGTGAAGCTGCGGCCTTAGCCCGTGCTGCAGATTGGGCTGGGGGCAGGGCTGGATGGGAGCACTCAGGATATCAGTTTTTTGATGTGCATGCTCTCCTGCTTTCAGAGCTGTAAGGTTCACACCGACACTGCGATCACCTGCCCCTCTCCAGCTGCCTCCAACATCACCGTGGGGAGCAAGCCTGCGCCCGTCGATTTCTATCTCAACGGTCGCCTCTATGCAGACGACCGTCCGGCTCTGGATGAGGAGATGTACCCCGAGGAGGCCTTGCACATCAGCAAGTTCAGCCTGGAGTACTATGCTGACCCCCAGTTCTTCACAGCCAAGAAGGAGAAGTGGATCAAGCACCATCCTGGCGAACCCTTAACTCTGGTTATACATGTAAGAGAGTGGCATTTACAGCTCTGCTTCTTCGGGGGTGTTGCCCGCTCCCCACCAGGAAGCTCTTCAGTCCTAAGTGCCAGCACAGTGAATGTCCACAAACGCAGGAGAGAGAAGGGGGGCAGATGAGGACGGGAGAGGCAGGGGCAGGCAGTTCTTGCTCAGCCTGCTGCACCTGCCTCAGTCTTCACCAGGAGACGCAGCCTGACCTGAGGATGCCCTTTGAGGCATGACGACAGAGAGCTGCATTTGAAGGGTGTATTAGCAAGAAGCTAAATAAAATACTGGACGTATGAAAAAGAACAATAATGCACTGGCATGAAATCAGGCAGGTACTCCAGATGGTCCTGACAATAGATATCTATTCCTGCAGAAATGGGTCATGCATTCTTCTCTTTTGGCTACTGTATTCACCTCGGTTAACAAGGAAGTCAGGGTATAGCAATTGAGTGGCTTGGACAATGTGCAGTAGTAATTCAAAAGCCATTGTTCACTGCAGGATATCCTCACTGGTTGTAACGTGCTTCAGAAACGCACTCCCCCTTCCTCAGGCTCCGCAGACGCATCCCCTGGCTATCTCCTCTGTTGTACATCCTTCCCCCCTGCCAGGTGGGCGCTTAGATCCTTATCTGCAGTGCACAGCCAGGGCAGATCAAAAGCAGATTTTTCCAGGTTCCACAAGGGGCTTGCTCGTCCCGTGCCCCATGCTGAGTGAGGAATGGGAAACAGGAAAATGGGGAATGGCCCGGCTCTGGGTTTCCTGTGGAGACCTGGAAAAATGTCCTTGGTGAGGAAGAGTCCTCCCAGGCCTGAAAAACAGCAGGGAATATGGAAACTAAAACAGGAAAATCTGTTGCAATTGCAACTGCTAGTCGAAAGACTGACATCCTGATTCTACTTTTGTCATTAGAAAGAGCCTGACAGCCTGGGCCTGGAGAGCAATGAGTACCAAGTGAAAATTGGCCTTATCTCATGCGAGATCCAGATTGTTTCGGACAAAGTCATCCACTGCTCTGTCAACGAGTCGCTGAGCACCTCGGAAAGACAGTTACCGGTGACGGTGAGTTCCAGGAGCCTCGCGCTCTGAGCGCGTGGGGCAAAGGGGTCCCTGCCGCAAACCCTGGGTGCGAAGGAGTCAGCTGCGTGCACGGGCACGCTCACAGGCTGCCTGGCAGAAAGCGGCAGGGACGGAAGGTGGACAAAGCACGCGGTGCTGTCCCCAGGGCGGCTCGCTGGTAGGGTGCAGGCGTAGTCCGTGCTACGGCTGCTCCGAGTCACGGAGGGGGCTGCCACGCGGCTGCCGGCTGAGTTAACGGTGCTGTAAGCTGCGGAGGGAACATCCTGTCAGTTCTGGTAAGGCACTATGAAATCCCAGGCATGTGAGGTTTTGTCACTTGCAGTCATTTTCTGTCAGACCCTCATGAGATATGTTTGGGGATTTCCATACAGTTTTCAGTCAGCTGGCCTCTTGCTGCCAGCAGAAGAGCTACAAGTGGACGTTAGAATCCAACCCTTACCAAGCTCCAGTGAGCCACTGGAGATGGGTCCCTGTGTGTGACCAGGGAGGGCAAGAACGGTATGCAGGGCTGGAAAGTTTCATGTTGCTTCCCAGGGGCTGCCGTTTTGTCACTGTGAAGAGTTCAGCGTTCAGGGCTGTTGTTCATCTTTGCGTCTGCAAAATTCGCAATACTGCGTTACCGTCCTTTTTTCCACAGAGGGCTTGACTTACACTCTTCTCGCCCTCGGTTTCTCTCATGTCATGTGCAGCCCATTGCCACGCAGGGATGTGACTATGGCTCTTTGTATCTGGAGAGAAAATGCCTCCATTTCCACGGTCTGAGACCCTGCAGCCCCCCTCCCGTCCGCGTGTTAACAGTGAATGGGTGGGCAGGGGGAGGAGGAGGGCTGCAAAGGGAGTTGAGGAGGCTGCGGACTTGCACGCCCAGAAGAAAGGCGAGAAGATGCACTGCCAATTCACTGACAGGGTTGTCCGGTTTACTGGTTACAGTCTGTGGTGTATGAAATTCTGTTGCAAACTGGAAACATGGAAATGCAGAAGTAGCAGAATTTCCCAAGTCATTTTAATGGAAATTTTAAACAGGGTAATTTTGGTTTTAGTGAGAACTGAGAAACAGGGAAATCCCTTTGGGGAAGAAAAGGAATTTATGAGTTTCTTAGTCTTGGTTTGACATAGAACATTCAGGGCAATGCCCTAGTAAGTCTCCAGGAAGCAGGAGAATGATACCCAGCCCTAAAGTATCACATAGCTATTAAGAGCGTACCAGCAGTGAGAGTGCAGCTAAATGATCAACTTGTATTCACGTCTGTCTGCACTTATTAAACCTTCATACGTGGTGTGAGTCATCGCCTGCTCGCCATTTCATAGGCAACAGCTGCCTTCATAACATACTTCTAATAGCTTTGGTAACACGGGGCCAGACTTGTGCAGTGGTCCCTATCTGATTTGCATCAAGGACAGCTATCGGGGCTGCAGAAGCCTCGCCTGCTGATGCAAATTCTCTCTTCTGGCGAGCTGGGATGCCTGTTGTTGTGACTGCCCAGTTTGTTCTTGTTTAGATGGTAGAGCTCACATCTGCAGTGACCAGGGCACAGGAAAACAGTCCTTTAAAACGTGTCCTACTGTTGATCTTAATTCTGACCGTGATTTTGGGTATGCCTGTTCTGTGAAGGTGTTCTCGGGCCAGGTCCATGTTAGCAAGTCGCACAGGGCAGCAGGAGCTGTCTGTAGAGAGAAGGAGCTGGTGATGAAGATGGGGCTCCCAAGCATCCCTGTGTTTTTGGGGGTCACTTTCGAGTAGCTCTTTTGGGAGTGCCTTAGGTGAGCTGGAGCTTGATTTTGGTCTAGTTTAGTCCCAAGGGGGATCCGGTTCACACCCTGGGAGGCTGCAAGACGGCTCCATCCCGTAAGCTGGAGCATGGTTCCCGGTGACCCCCGAGGCGGCCCCAGGAGTCCTGCCCAGCCCAGACAGCTCTTCCCGGGAGCAGCGTGTCCTCCGGCCCCGGCCCCTTCTGCACCCCCGCCACGTGCTAGTGACAGGAAACGCTGACATTTAACCTGCGGCCTAATTAATTCCCCTTACAAAAAATTGTATTGAGTAGACCTGTCCAAATAAGCAGGAGAAGCTTGCTGAGGCCTTCAAACCCATTTTTGTTCATGACCAAACTGTTTAAACACTGAATTAAGCAGCAAGCAGGGGATTTCTCTGGCAAATGCAAAAGGTTGAGTTGGTGGGGAAAAGAGACTCAAAACGCTTTGAGGACTTGCCTCATTGCAGCATTTCAGACGAAGAGGTGGAAATCTTGAGGCTAGGCAGGGTGCTCTGCAGAACCTCCGCAGATGCTTGCGCGGTGCTTGTGGCTTCCCGTCCCCATCCAGCATCTCGGCTGCTAGCCAGCGCGCAACGGGTGGG
The DNA here is from genome assembly GCA_013400755.1 of Pelecanoides urinatrix. Classification (NCBI taxonomy): domain Eukaryota; kingdom Metazoa; phylum Chordata; class Aves; order Procellariiformes; family Procellariidae; genus Pelecanoides; species Pelecanoides urinatrix. The sequence continues at coordinate 357,134 of VZTQ01001532.1, read as the reverse complement.
AGACCGAAGCTCTTAGCGTTAGAGGCTGCCCGGAGGTACCACCCCAGAAACGGTCGGCACCAGAGTCCGTCTGAGGGCTGGTACAAGGGCACATTGGGCTTGGAGGCGCGGGAGCCTGGCCCTGTGGTCCAGCACTGATGGTCGGAGGCGCTGAAGGTTTTCCTGACCCTGGGTGATGGCGACCGGCGTTGCCTGCAGCAGGGTGGTCCTTTCTCTCCTGCCTGTGGAGGGAGCAGCGCAGGGGCAGACCTCCAGGCTTGTCCGAATGCCTTCAGCTGGCAGCATCAGTGCCCTCACCAGCACTTCCAAGAGCAAGGGCTTGCATTTCCCAGCGGGCACGGAGCTGTGCGCTACGCGGTGTTTGATGCATGGACGTGGTGGGAAGGCCCTGCTTGTGGCACTGCTTTGGCCCAGCCGCTGAGAGCTGACTGTAATTTAACCGCAGTGTGCACCTTTCCCGGAGGTGCTCCGTGACACAGATGTAATCATAAGATTATTCCATCTCCTCCGTACCTTGTTTCAGTTTTTTTGCTCAAGTTTCTTTCGCTTCTTATTCCTTGAGAGAAGTGAAACTCTCATTTCCAGCAGCGAAAGACTTGCATGGTCATGAGTTTTCCTTATCAGATGATGCTGTTGAACCCTTTCATCCCGGGGGCCTAGAGAGTCGTTTATAAACAGCGCCGAGTAAACTCGCCAGCCTGCCTGTGATGTGTGTTGGCCTCTCCCTTCTGGTGATCAGGAGACCAAAGGACTGAGCTCAAGTGGTTTGTGCTTGGTGTCACAAGAGCAGAGCTGGGTTGGGAGCAGAGCCAGCACCTCCTGACACCCAGTGCACTGCTTTAGCCACAAGATCATTACTCGTCTCTGGTCTCATTATTATTTATTTTTATTCCCTTACTTTATTTGTATTTCAGAGACTTTAAAGTTTCTTCACCCTCCTCCTGAGTGGCAACAATTCTACTTTTGGAGGAGAAAGGAGAGTGCAGCTGGGATTCAAGGGCCATTCAAAGGCATAACAAAGTGGGATGATTAGTGGAAGTCATTTTCTAGTAAAAGTGGTACAGGCAGTACTATATGGTACGGTGAGCTCTCTAAGAAGGGTTGTCTCATGCTCTGGGGTGGGTGCGATGGGGCCGTGACGTGGGCTGGAGCCTGCGGCTCCTAGGATGGGCACCACTGCGATACCACAGCCTGCTGTAAGCCGGCCTCGGCTTTCCACCAGAGCATGCAGGAAGGGAATTGGGCTCTTTTGAGATGCACAAAGTCCCTGAGGTCCAGCAGTGAAAGGCACAACCCCCACGAAGCCTGGTACGCTGAGCCAGCTGGGTCAGTACATCCTTGGCCGAAGGTGAAGCACTGCCCCATAGTCCCTCCTTGCTCGACCTCTGAGCCACTTGGCAACGTGCTGCTCAGCTCCTGCTTTTCCTCCTTCCTTCTCCCTCTCTAGATCCAAGTTGGAAAGTTCAACTACACAATTGCGATGCTGCACCTTGGGGGAGGAGAGACCGCAATCATCGTCTCCATTGTCATCTGCAGCATCTTGCTGGTCCTCTCTGTTGTAGGTAAGGGAACAGAACGATGCATTTTCAGGCTGTGCCAAGATTTTTTTCTCATTGCATGTGGAGGGCTGAGGATGACTTACTCACACGTTAGGAAACCTCTGAGTGCTGCAGTTGTGCAGTATCTGAAACTGGTCTGGGTGCAGCAAGTAGCCACTCTTCTTTGTATGGGACCAAGCCAGTACCCAGGATCAAAGCTTCCTGCAGCATGGAGCATTTGCTGGCTGAATCCATAGTTCAACTCTGTTACTTGAGCCTGTGATATTTATAAACTTACCTTGTTCCCCCAAACAGTTAGTAGCTACTATAATACAAAATAAAGAAGGTTGTGAGAAACTGGTCTTGGACTCTACTGACTTGAACAGGGCTCACTCACAGGCATGACTGTCCCAGACCATCCCAAATGTCCACCTTGCCCAAGGTCCTGTCATCAATAGCAGCCAGTGACAGGCACCTGGCAAAGAGTATGAAGAACTCAGCAAGCGTCCTTAGCTACAGATCTGGAGCAGACACAACAGTTTGCTAACCTCACTGCAAGCTGTGCAACACACCTGTGTCCTCTGGCTAAGGTATCTTCTCATCACATGCCCAGAACGACCATGCAGCAAGAAACCTGTCAGTTCACAGCAAATGAGGTGTTTCTAATAGGGATTTAATTTATTTTTAATAAAGGTTATAATGCACGCTATTTATTAAATGCACCACCCGTCATTAGAAACATATTTGTGGAGGCATGGGAAGACTGTCAGACATGAACACTGTAATACAGGTGGTAAACGTCTTAAAATCTGTATTCATTAATCAGCTGGAATACATTAATATACAGTTAAGCTGAATATAGACAGTCCAGACCTAAATTGAAGATGACAGTTACATCATGATCATTATATTCCAGCTGGTTTTACTTATTTACAGATAATCGACAACTGCCTGATCAGATACCAGGCTTGTTGTAGGTGTTAAACCAACACTGAGTTTAGCTTTCTGCACCCGTGTCAGCAGAGGACCACTCTGATCCCAGCTGCAGCTGCTCCTAAGCCCTAGTCCGAAAGGCTTGTTCCCTTCCTCTTTTCCAGCTCTCTTTGTGTTTTGCACAAAGAGCCGCAGAGCGGAGCGCTACTGGCAGAAAACCTTGCTCCAGATGGAGGAGATGGAGTCGCAGATCCGGGAGGAGATCCGCAAAGGTAAGTCACCATGCTGGGCAACGAGGAGGAGCCAGGACTAGGAGGGAGATGCTGGAATAGCAGGGTTGAAGCCGTTCAACTTCTACTCTGTAGAAGTTTATAGAAATATTTATAGGAGAATTTCTGTCATCGCCTTCGAGCGTCGGCAGGATTTGTGAATGAGGCTCAGTGGCTGGAAGTGTGGCTCTGCCGCTGTCTTGCTGCCTGACTTGGGCAGGGCACTGATCTTCATGGCTGCTGGTTTCCCTGTCTCGGGGCTAATGGCCCTTGGCCATGTCAGAGGGTTGCTTGAAGGCCATGCTAATCTTTAGCGTGCTTTACGATTGGGTGCAACAAAAATTGCAGCACACTCCTGCTAGAGCAATGGGAGAAGCAATCCAAGTGTCTGCATCTGCCATCCCCGCGGCAGGTGACTGCAGCCTAGGCTGAGCTCCTCCTGCAGAACCAGACTGGGGGCTGCTCTCCTGGAGGCAGGGGAGATGTTTTCTGTCAGTGCCGTGGGACGTGATGTATAGTGCTGATGCTGAAACCCTGACGGTGATCTGCTCCTCGAGAAACCCTGCTTCAGCCCACTCGAGGGAAAGGCTCGAGGAGGCAGAGATGAGACATGCCACGCTTTTCAGTGTCAGCCTGCTTACGCTTTCATCTGGTAGAGTATCAGAGCTCTTACCATCTGCGGGTCTCTTTGTGTAAGGTTTTGCGGAACTGCAGACAGACATGACAGACCTGACCAAGGAGTTAAACCGCAGCCAGGGAATCCCGTTCCTGGAGTACAAGCACTTTGTCACTCGGACGTTCTTCCCCAAAGTAAGGCGATACCACGTTTCACGGGCATCTAATCGCTCCTAGTTCCTTCCTAACCACATCAGGGCTCTGCTTTCCCTCTGCTAAAGGGTTATTAGTGTAACAAAATCATTCCACTGTTACATATTTAGTTGTCATGTATTTCAGCCTCAATTATCGTCAAAAGCGGAGCACAGCTCCTGGGATGTGAAGAAAGGTCGGGCTTGCTTGCACACGATAGGACCCGGTGGCAGCACCATCCCCGGGCATCGCTCTGGCTCGCCATTTGATGCCGCTGGACACCCTCTTCTGAAAGCACTGTCTCACATGAGCAGAAAGTGCTGGGGACTCCCCCTTCTCCCCAGGGGCTCTAATGTCACCCCACTTTGTTCGGCGGAGGCTGAGGCTGCAGGGTGGCTGAAGGGCGTATCTGCTGTCAGCGTTCAGGGAGACGGGGCTTTTTGTTCCACGCAGTGTGCCACTGAGCATTCCCAGCTGCTCGGCCGGTCCTCAGGAGCTCGTTAGATATCTCTGTCTCCCCCTTTCTCTCCTCGCTGTCAAAGGCTGGGCACATGGTGCTCCCAGTAAGACGCCCTTGGGCGCCCAGTTCCAGTCTGTCTACCCCGAGTCCTCCTCCAGGGCCGCACCAGACACGCCGGTGCCGTAATTCCCGTCACCGGCTGCTCCGCTGCGTTGCTGTGCGCCCTTAACAGCGGCTGTATTTCACCCCTGAGGCAGTTGCATTTCAGTGGTGAGGAGTGAGATGATGATTTATGACTGCAGAGTGTTTCATTAGTAGTTATTACTCAGGTTTTTAAGTTATCCAATCTTTATATATCTGCACACTAGAGTCTTCAAGATTCAGACTGCTATATGAATGTTAGAGATTTAAACATTTTTCCCATCTGTTTCAAAAGTTACATATGTTAAAACAACCAGTACTCCTCTATTTTGACTTAGTCTTCTATAATGCTTTCTCTTCTGGGATTTTTCTAGCTGTCAAATTAGTCTATTTGCAGTCTCCCTACCCTAACAGCCTCGTGTCTGCGCAGACATCTGCCTCCCCCCATTCTTGTGGTGTTTGCTCATTCAAGAGGCTCTTGCAAAGTGTTTAAAGCCTTCGTAAACCATACCAATGCATTTCTTCTTAACGGGTGGTCTTCAGTGCCGATGACATGTCTCTCTCTGTCTTGTTCCCTTGTGGTGCACGGCAAGCGAGGAGGTCCCCGGCCGGGTGCAGCCGCCCTCCCCTAACGCTGTGCTTGGTTGCAGTGTTCCTCGCTCTACGAGGAGTGCTACGTCCTGCCGTCCCAGCAGCTCAGCTCCCAGGTGGGCTCCCAGGTCCAGGAAACTCATCCGCTCCTGGTGGGGGAATGGAAAGTGAGTAACCCACTAACAAAAAAAATGCTCTTGAGTGGTTGCTAACCATACTCGCGTGTGTTGACAACGCCATGTGTTTTCTTGTGGTGCCTGGGGGATGCTTGATCACTCAAAACAATTAACACATTCCAGAACTGGATCAGCTTTGGCTGATTGGAGAAGGCAGATGTGTGGATCTGCTCTCACATGAAGGACCTCTGTCCTGAGATCCTCCCCGCCTCCGCTGTGGGCTTTTCTTCCTGGGTGTATCATATTGTGTGTTGCTTCAGTCCCATATGCAGTTCATCATAAATGAGATTATTCCCAAGCAGGGACTTGGTAAAAGCTGTTGTTGACCCAGAGCTTGGTTTCATGTGGACAAGAAGTAGGAATTGAAGAATCAGAGAGTCGCTTAGGTTGGAAGGGAAATCTGCTTAAAGCAGCTCCAACTAGATGGGGTTGCTGAGGGCCTTGTACAGCTGTTTCCATCTTCAAGGATGGTAATCCCACAGCCTCTCAGGGTGCCATTCCAGTGTCCGACCACCTTAAAGGTGAAAACTTCCTTCCTGGTATTTAATCAGTGTCCCATGCTCCAGCTGGTGTCCCTCGCCTGTCATCCTAGCACTGTGCCAGCAGAGAAGAGCCTGGCTCTGTCGTCTCTGCCCTCCCACAGGGCAGCTAAAGACTGCAGTAGGATCTCCCTTGCCACATCTTCTTAAGGCTGACCAAACCCAGCCCTCTCCACCTTTCCTCGTATGCCCACTAATTGTTTTGGCAGCCCTCAGCTGCACTTGCTCTGGTTTGCCAACGTCCGTCTCATAGTGGGGCGCCCAAAACTGGCCACGGTACTGCAGGTGGCCTCACAAGTGGTGAACAGAAGGGAATGGCCACTGCCACTGCCCTGCTGGCCGAGCTGCTTCTGATGCAGCCCCGGGCGCAGTCGTGCCCTCACCAGGAAAGCATGAGGGAGTAGGGGGTCTTCAGCTCGGTACCTCCACGTTCAGCAGGGATGTCCTTGCAGTCAGGAAGGATAAAAGCTGTAGGAGAACAACAAGCAGGGTTTTTCTCACTCTGCTTTCCAAATTTTTTCTTTAGATCCCTGAAAACTGCAGACCCAATATGGAAGAAGGAATCTCGCTGTTCTCCACCTTACTCAACAACAAGCACTTTCTCATCGTATTTGTCCATGCTCTCGAGCAACAGAAGGACTTTGCTGTTAGAGACAGGTATGAGCGTCAAAACCAAAGACCTGGCAGCTGGAGGAGACTGATTTATTCCTAACCTATAAGCAATCCAGCCCATGTGTGGAGCCGTGCATTTCAGTTGAAGGTTGAGTTACACTTGCCTCCCACTTTTCTATTAGAAATGGATGGCCATAAACCTCTGTTATCCTGAAGAGCACCAAAAGGTATGAGTTCACTCACTTGTGAGTGTTTGTATCGCTGAACACTTGGTTTACCAGTTAGAAGGTGCGAGCTGACCCAGGGTTCTGCAGCACCGAAAGAGGGTTTGAAGTTTTAACACCATTGAGAAGGCTCATGAAAATTGCCTGAAATACTGCCTTTGTGCTTTGGGGTTTTTTTATGCCAGTTGGCAGTTTAGTCTTGTTGGATTGGTCCTTGAGTTATACGCAATTCTGTGTTTCAGATGTAACCTGGCCTCCCTGCTTACTATTGCGTTGCATGGGAAACTGGAGTATTACACCAGCATCATGAAGGACCTCTTGGTGGATCTAATAGATGCTTCAGCTTCCAAAAACCCCAAGCTGATGCTGAGGAGAACAGAATCCGTGGTGGAGAAGATGCTCACCAACTGGATGTCCATCTGCATGTACAGCTATCTCAGAGTAAGAGAATCAGATCACTGCTGTTGTGGGTGTGAGTTCAGCACCGCGTGCAGCGGTAATGAGGGATGTGTGGGACAGCTGAGGACCTACATACCTGCCAGCATTGCCACTTGAACGGTCACTAATGGTTGACAAACCAGTGTATTGAAAGGTTCAAGTGTGGAAAAGCAACCTTAAGTTCAGTTGCTTCCCCACTTCTGCCTGGGGATTTGGTGAGATCAGACTTTATGTTCCTAAGGCCAGAGCACGAACTAACGTTTTTCACCACGCTTGAGAAGAGAGCTGTGGGGGAGTTGAAAAAATAACCAGAATAGCTTGAGGTTTTGGAAACCATTCCAGTTATTTGTTGTTTTCTCTGACCAGCTCGCGCAGCCGAACTGGTGGTCGCCCGCCAGCTCAGCATTGTCTGTCGTGAGCGAGAGCCCCGGCTGTCGGGAGCGATGGTGGCGCCGGGGCAGGGGCCGCTCCGCGTTGGTGCCCGTTGGTACGTGGGGCTTCTTGCGCGGGAGTCCTCGTGGTTCCACGCTGGCCAGGCAGATCTTAGCAGGAGAAGTGGGATGTCTGTCCCAGAAGCCTGACTGTCTTCCGATGGTAACGAAACAGAATATATTTGGCATCTCAGAGCACATCAGCAGTCCATCTGTTCAGTGCTTTATCTCCAATGTTTGCCAGTTCTGGTTGGAATTTCCCAGAAGAATTAAGCAATAACTTAATTGATTCCACGGCAGTTAATTGGAGGACACCCCATTATACCCACAGGGGAGAGCCTTGAAAAAGCCTTTGAAAAATCTCTTTTCCCGAAGTGTTTGCTATAGCCACAGAAGCAATACTGTATTGTCCTCATACATATTGTAATGTCTTCTGATCCCAGCTGATGATCGCTTTTTGTCCTAAAGCCTGTGGTTTTGTAGTTCATAATCTTTCATTTTAGCTCACATAATTAGCCAGTATAATGAAAGAAAAGTTACAGGAGTGAATGAGGATGGCTGTGCCGATACAGCACAACTATCCAGCCTGTACGAGCAGAAAAGAGTGAATTAGTGAATTTTTTTTAATCTCCAGTTTTTGTGCCTATAGTTAAACCATTGGGAAAAAAAAAAGTGCTGATCTCTCCTTTTGGAGAGTGGAGACCACATGTGAGGCATCTGATCCAACTCCAGTTTGTGCTAAAAATGGACATTGTGCAAGAAGGCTTTCTCAAGGGGGAAAAAAAAAAAAGAGGAAAGAAAGTCGAGCCTTATCACGCGGGCCTGAAGACTCAGGCATGTTACATAGCTAATTAATGGCGAGGAGCTCCGGAGAGCCGGCAGGCCACCCTTCCCCGGGGCGCTTGGCGGGGAGGTGCCTGTTACTGCTGGCCCGGGGCCCGTGCGGGGCCGGTGGCCGCCCGCGGCCAGGGCAGCGCGGGCGACGCTGGGGCGAGCTGTGAGCTGGCTCTCCTGTGCCGCGCAGCCCTGGCCCGCCCCGTGGAGCCAGGAGGAAGGACGGGGTGGGGACGGGAGTGGGTCTGCTCTTCGCAGAGCTGAACCTGCATTTCCATCCGCCTGTGGATGGGTCCTCAGCGGGGGCTAACGTTGCACGCTGGGTTTGCAGTCCCCCCCTTGCTTCATGTGCTCAGCCTGAAGCCATGCAGTGAAGACCACTGCGGCACTTTCTACCACAGACTATTTTCCATTTCTGAAAAGCAAACGGTTTCCGTACTAGAGTGCAATAAAGAGTTGATTTCCAAGAGAATTTCACATCGCATGTGCTCCACAGTGAGGGTGGGGGACCTGATGAGAGGAGAAACCATGCTGCCTGCTGAAACGCGGAGGAGGAAGAGAATTGATCAGACAGAAATGTCCAGAGAGGCCCTTTGGCTGTCCCAGGCGGACACGAGCTCAGCTGTGCAAAGGGACAGGGGGTCTCGCTCCGGATCGGCAGAGCCGGGACCTTCCCTGCTGCACAAATGAGCACGGAGCCACTGCAGTCAGACAGACGGCACCTCCTTACACGCGGGCTGGTTTCAGCTCAGGGCTGTGATTTAAATACTAGCGATATTCAAACGCCTCCCATGTGCCTTGCGTTCCTCTGGATCAAACTCTGTTGCCTTCAGAGAGGCATTTCTTAGTTAAAAAAAAAAGGCTGCCCGCCTGCCTGTAGCACTGGTCTGTCAGACGTGTGACGATGGGTCTGGTTTTCATTCCTGAATTATCCCCATTAATCACAACGTCTATTCGAAACAGCTGCTGTAAAGGTCCCTGCCGTTGTGCAGTGGAAAAATTCCAAGTGCTTGTATTTTCCCTTGTAAGTCAACGCTACATGCTCAAAACATTTGTTTCGTATTAATGCTCTGCCTAACAGTCCGTCCATTTGTGTTTTGGGGGAAAATGATTTGAAGGAGCTGTCTTCAACTGGGAAGGAGTTGCAGGCCACAGTCACTTGTGGTCTGAACATGTGGAGGGCACCTGAAGGCAACGGAGTCACCACTCTGACAGGGGTAGGTTTGGCTCAGTGCGTGCAGGAGGTATGATGAAGAACTAGCAGGAGGCTTGCTGCTTGGGACTGGATTCAGAGGAAACTGGCAGCATTTGCACAGTTGATGCAGACCTATGTTTCTGCAGAACTGGGTGAGAATTGTAGATAAAATGGTCCGTGTATCTACTTTCTGCTACAGCTTTGGTGGAAAATGCTGGGCAAAAAGCCTTCCCCATGAGATACCATGGTACCATTGTGCCTGGCTCCTAACAGGATCAGGGGACCGGGAGCTAAAGGAAAATTAAGGTCCTGGAATTCAGCTGTTAGGTCTGGGTCCAAGTTTCCCGAAGTTTTGCATGTGGGATGGAGCTGAGGCTTGGTTCTTCACAGAATGCAAATAGATAATAATCCCAAAATTAGCAGGCACTTGGGATAAGCAGCTGTTTTCTGTGCTTTTCCCACCCCAGCCTCACCAAGACATTTTGGAAATGGCTGTAACGTGTTCCTGGGAGGACATCTCTAATGACTTGTCAGCCTTGTTAATAGGGCAGCAACATGTGAATCCAGTCTGTGCTCTAAACCCTTTTTTTTTCCCCAAGCACATAAAAACCAAGCCCTCCCACGCTCATCGTGCGTGAAACAGTTCAAATAATGCCAGCCTGAACTGTGCTTTCCATTACTGCAAAGTTATTTCAGTGCCCTGGGTAGCTTTAAGAGCCCATAACAGTTCAGTCAAAAATGAAAATGAAGTCTCATTAAAATACATTCACAATAGGAGGAAAAAAGGCCTCAGACTGTGTTTTTTTAAGTATTTTTTTGTCCTGAATCAGCACTGATCTCTTCTAGTTAAACTTCCTTTCTCCCAACTAGCCAAGTCCAAAGACAGTTTTGATTCGTTTCCAGATGAGTTTTCCGAACAATGCTTGAGGTTTCCAAGTTTGCCATTTTATCTCTAGTCCCTGCCTGCCAGCCCTTCTTTCCCTTCTTTGAAATTTGCTGTCTGATTAGCACTTTTGCAGATTTCCATAACATCCCACAGTTCCTGAGCCTGAAAGCCAAAAAGCCGAACAGAAATAGTATCTCGCCTGCGGAGCATGTCGTTATTTGCCGTGCGGCCAGTCCCGGGGCTGATGCTGCTCATGCATGCTGCAGCAGATCCGAAACGCCCGCTCCTCCGCTCCCCCGGCCGCCCCTTCCCGGGCCGCTCCACACGTGCGGGAAGGTGCCACACGGTCTGCCCTGACCCGTGCAGCCTGTGCTGGTTTCAAGCCGTAAAGAGCTCCTGTATCAGCAGGACTCGCACTTTTTTTATGTTTTTGGAGGCAGCCGCGTAGCCATTGGCAGCTCCCTCTCGTCTCTCTGCGGCCAGAGCCGTGGCCCGGGCCAGAGCTTCCCACGGCGGGGACGGGGCAGGCTCCAAAACCCGGTGATGAATTTAGCCTTGGGTTCGTCCCCGCTGTGTGCTCACGCACATGCGACATAAACAGAGTTCCTGTTGGTAGCAGGGCCATCGTCAGGGTTTGTCAGCACTTGTGTAGGGTCAGGTTGGCAGTGCTCCGCAGTTCACGTCGCTTTATGGGGGAGGCAGGTTCTGCACCCGGGGGTGTCTCGGTGTCGGTGTCATCCCCCTGCCTCTTATCAAATACTCCTGCTGTTGTCTCAGAAACTAACTCTTCTTTATGTCTTCTGACGCTTTCTCCACTCTGTTCACGGATGTCAACTTCTCTGCATCCCCACGACTTCACGTCTTTCTCTGTTTCTGGAAGCCTTCCTCCATTTCCAGCAGCGGCAGCTCTGCTGCTGAGCCCATTTCATGCTGTGTGCTCAGAAGGAGCATTGCAGGATGTCGTTAAACCCCAGCAGAAGGCCCAAGGAGCTTCCCTGTTCATAAAAAGTTGCCCTTGGAAAATAAAGCGGGTGCACCATTGCCACAGATGGTGCGTGCCCACCTACAGCCCTGCTGTAGTGTCTTATCATCAACTGCGCTGAATGCAGTCGAATCAAAATTGACATCAAACTAATTGCTTTAGCAATTATAAGGCAATTAGAATAAAAGAATCACCAAGTCTTAATTAAGAAGCAGATTGAACAGAATTTAGCAGCTCCTAGCTGAGAAATATCGAAATCATTTGGTATCTGTTGTCTTGAGTAGGATTTCAGATGGCAGGAATGTTTGTGCGGGGTGTGTGTGATGCTCAGAAAGTACATAAATGTGCAGTAATTTGCACTTGCCTCGTTGGAAGGAAATTGCTTGTGAACATTAGGGAGAATGGGATGTACTCCAGTACTGAGAAGTTTCTTAAGAAAATAGCTTATGTTTTACTTGCACATCAGCATAGCAGACAGAAGTGGATCAGAAATCTGGCATTAAACCATGTAGCTGAACCGCATCACAAATAGCTGGTCCCTATTATGTTTTTTGTTTTCATTGCAGCAGGGTCACAATTCACCTCTCTCCTGTAAGACGAAGTTTGATGAATGTAAGGAATTAAATGGTGTGTTTGCTTGCTGTTGCATGGGAACAGCTTGTTGACCCTGATCCTTTCTGTTTTGCTGTGATCAGGGCTCTGCTCTGGTATGAGAAGTATGAATGCTAGTTCCAGAGCCACAGGCACACGCAGTGGGCTCACTTCCATGGATTTCAGTGGCAAACCAGGCAGTGCAAAGAGGGGTTCAGCTGGTACCTTCATGAGAAAGCTGGGCGCTCAAATATCTCTGTGGACTTGGATTTTTGTGCACATCAGCCCTATCCTTGTCCTGCTGAGTGGAGTACACTGTACAGTATGTGCGCTGTCAGATTGTAAGAAACATCTCTGTACTGGAGTATGCCGGATTCTCCCTGAAGTTCGTGTGTAATTTCACATGTAAATTAATGCACATTTGTATTTTGCTGAGCATCGTGCATGCACGTACTCACTCAGCACGGCTACACATATGCCTCTACCTTCTGAGCAGGACCCGAGCGCTCTGCCCATGAGACAGCAAGTGCTGGCACAGCCCGCTGGTGGCAATCCACAGCCCTGCGGTACTTGCTGTAGAAGTTGGATGGGGTATGTTGGTGCTGACAATCACAGTTCACCTTCCCCGAAAATCGCCTGTGGCTGTTGTCAGCTGTTACGTCACCTTTCCCATCTGCGCTGTCACATTGCCACAAGGCTGAAAACTTTTGAGCATCCTCAAAGAGATACTGGTGAGTGATGGCACTGAGCACCCGCCGGGGTTCGCAGCACCTGGCGTGGACCAGTCCTGCTTCCCGGTGCGCAGAGGCGCACCAGGGTTTTTGCTTGCCTTCGGTTTTTGCTTGCCTTCAGTGTCCATGCAGAGCCTGTCCCCACCGCGCCGCTGGAAGGAGTTAGTGCCACCAGGTCCTGTTTGCTTACTTGGTCTTCTTTCCTTCCCCCAGGAGACGGTCGGAGAGCCCTTCTTCCTGTTGATCTGTGCGATCAAACAGCAGATTAACAAAGGGTCCATCGACGCCATCACGGGGAAAGCCCGGTACACCCTCAACGAGGAGTGGCTCCTGAGGGAGAACATCGAGGCAAAGCCGAGGGTGAGTACCTACGCCCCGGGGCTCTGAAGGACGCGTACCCTGGCGGGGTGGTTGTCAAGCGGCTGATTTGGTACCCATGCAGGTGCGATAACCATGTAAATTATACACCTGCGCAGGCACCTTGCCGCTGTCTAAGCACACGACTACAGAACAAGGCTCGTAATGACTGTTTGTTTTCATGTCCGTCCCTTGATGGGTCACCTAAGTACCTCAGATTAGGGGTGGAGGGAGGTAAGAAAATCTGTTCTGCCATATTCAGAGAGTTAAAGCAATAGGTTTACCGTTCCCGGCAAAAGAGCATCTTCACTAGCAGTGGGAAGGTGCTGGCTCCGAACCTGAGTCCCGGGGTGAGGGCTTTGCCCAGGCTCTTACAGGAGTGTCTTGAAAAACGATTCTGCAAAATGCCTCCTGTGGGAACAGGGCAGACGAGAGCTGTGTGTGTGAAGGGCTTGGTTCTCTTCAGTGCCTGACACAGAATTCAGCAGACGCCTTTCCAGAGCCTGGGTCAAATCCTGCTTTCAATTACCTGGCATAAATCTGGAGCAGCTTCACTGAAGTCAGTGGGTTACCCCAGATGTGCGTCACCGTAACTCAGAGCAGGTTCAAGCTCCATATCCTCTGCAGATTCCTGTTACCAATTGACCTGTAAATTTACAGCGCAGAATGAGAGGGGTTAGCAGCAGGGTGCAAAGTATTAGCTTTCTCGGCAGAAATGGTAACTTCATAAGTCTGAGCAGGGGAAGTGCGGCTGCTTCCTAATTTGTTTGCAAGAAGAGAAACAAAAGTGAACAGGGTATGTTGGAGGAAGGAGAGCAGTGCAGGGTTAGTGCTAACTCATCGGCAATGCCCCACATTGCTGGTAACTGAACCTCTGCTTTGAAAAACACCTGTACAGTATACAATGTGAAAAAACATCTTCATGTAGTGCTGTGGAAAAAATTGGACTTCATCTGTGCATTCGCATTGTTCTCATAGTCAAGGATGCTGATCTGTATCCTGATGCTTAAAAGCAGTGTTTGCAAAGGAACCTCTAGGCTGTGAAAATCCCAGCTCTAAATCTTACCTGTACCAGGTGTCTAAGAGGCAGCTGTGCTTATGCACAAGCAATGCTCCTGGCATCTGCAGCTGCCTGCCCTGGGCTCGCCAGGCAGTGAGATGGCTTCGGGGTTGCATCCACCACTAAACGAAGACGCAGTGTTGCCCTCAGGTTGGGGCACACCAAGGAGCAGAGGGCTCAAGCAGAGGCGGAGCTGAGGCTGTCCCAGAGCAAAGCCCCTGGGCAGGAGGAAAACGCCAGACTTGTAGCATTTGGGTCTGCACAGCTTGCGAGAGAAGGAGGCACCTGGACTCTGCCCTCCTCGCTTGACTGGTGTGGCAGCAGCTCCCAAAAGAGGAGAGGGTTTTTTATAGGAAGAGTCATTCTTATTGCCCTGCAGCTTTCTGCTGCGACTGTAGCAGTATCTGGGCATCCCTGAGGGTTGAGCTGGTGTTCCAGGCCTCCTGCAGCCCCTTGCAGCTGCTTGTCCCGCTGTTCAGTGCGTTCTGGAGTGGGTTATTGGGTGGACTCCAGTGTTGCAGCAGACCCAGCCTACAGCGTGCTTAAAGCTTGTTTAAACAAAGGAGCTCGGCCCATTGCGTCAGGGAGAGGCTGAGCAATGAGCCTTGGCGGTCCCATTTGTCACCGGTCGGAGCCAAGAAGCTGAGGACATGACTGGTTACGGGGCTGACCTTTCCTCGCGCTCCCGAGGTGGTCTCTGCGTGTCAGGGCTAAGGCCCATTAGCAAGGCAGCCGTGAAAGGAGGTCGCGGTGTTGCTCCCTGTGTCCTCCTGGCTCCGTCAACAAACAGGGGCCTTCAGCCTCCGAGGGCTATAAATCAGTGCCCTTCACTAGTGGTAAAGCCTAGATAGCTGCATTTGTTCAGCCTGATTTCCAGCAGCACGGCGTCCAGAGCGCACAGCGAGAGCTGTGCGGGCGCAGCAGCCTCCGTGCGTCCCTGGGAGCCAGCAGAGCTGGGCAGGTCACCCCTAACCCAGCCTCTGCCCGCAGAACCTCAACGTCTCCTTCCAAGGCTGTGGGATGGACTCCCTGAGCGTCAGGGCCATGGACACGGACACACTCAGCCAAGTGAAGGAGAAGATTCTGGAGGCCTTCTGCAAGAACGTTCCCTACTCCCAGTGGCCAAGGGTGGAAGACGTTGACCTCGGTAAGGACCAGATGCATTGGACCAGCCAGTCCTTAAAGCCAGATGAAGCATCTGATGTTGCACTTGGTGTCTATCAGAGGGCAATGGGTGACGCAGCCTTGACAAGAGGGCAGACATCAAGGCAGCCTTTTCCTGAGGATGGTCTTCAGGAATGAGTGATGGGACCAGGTCCTGGTGGGCAGGAGGAAGCCATGTAACTGGAAAGAAGCTTTAGGAAAGCCCAAGTTGAGCAGAGGGATGCTTGGACTGGCACCCTTTAAAACCTATAGTCTTAACCCACTAAAACAGCCCTGAGCCTGCACATGCCTTGTTAATACATGTCTCTCCATAAGCAGCTATAATTGAGCGCATGAACTCCTGTCCTGCCATAGATTCAAATCTGTCATTTATCTACCCAGTGGCCAACTTTTTATGCCAAAATTTAAGAAGGATTCAAGCCCAATGCTGGCAAGAGAAACCCGTGCTGTCTGTGGTGCCTCCCGTGCTGCGCAGCGGGCCGTGGAGACGCACGGTGGCTGGCAGCGGTCGCAAGGCGTGACGTCCAGTGTCGGCAGTGCCAGAGGGAGCCTCTGTAGCAGAACGCCCGGGGCCGGAGCAGGGATGGGGCCCCGCGCCGCTCAGCTGGCGCACGCGGCATCTCCCCCGGTCACAGATACGTGACCAGCTCTGCCTTGAGGGGAACCGCCACTGACCGTCAGTGGCCACATGCAGGCCAGGCGGCATCGCACCTGCCTGGTGCTCCACACGGCAGGTCCCGCAGGGCCCTCGGGGGGAGAGGGGAGAGGGGAGACGTGCTCCTCCCTGCCTCTCCGAGCAGAGCCTTGGTCACCTCTCCCAACTCCATCCAGGTCTGCTCTAGTCTGGAAATCCCCACGCCAGGGGCTAACCCTGGAGGCCATTGCTAAACATCTGCTATGGTTTCAGAGAGCCCCGGAGGCCTTGGCAGCGGGGCTGCACAGCCCCCGAGCGCTGCGTGGCTGGTCCCTGGAGCCCCAGACCCCGCTGCACGTGCCTCCTTCGGGCTGGTGTCTCACTTCTCCCTTCTCTGTGTTCAGAGTGGTTTGCCACCAGCACCGACAGCTACATCCTCCGGGACCTTGATGACACCTCGGTGGTGGAGGACGGCAGGAAGAAACTCAACACATTAGCACATTACAAGGTAAACCTAACGGTGCTGCAGGGAAGCTTTGCTTCCTTGGAGCCTGCCTGGCCTCGGGGGTGAGCTGCGGTTCCCCCTCCAAAAACAGGATTATCAGGAACAAGCAGGGAGGTTGCCATAGCTCCGTGAGAGCTTCCGGGGAATAGACATCTGTCCTGGCGAGAAGCTTGTTAATATTGCAACACACTGAAACTAATTAAACACTCTTCATGCAAAACAAGTTATTACTGACAACAGAAAGAGGAGGAAAAAAAAGCATCTATTCCCAACGGCCACCAGCTTGGCTGATTAGTATCACTCTGCTCTTGATCCATGCTCCTGCTGAAATCACTGGCACAATTGTCGCTGCCTGCCCTCAGAGCAAGAGCTATGGATGCCATCGAGGAGCAGAGGCCAAAAGTGTGGGGAAATGTGGCAAGTCAAATTGTTTTCTTGACTGTTTTTCCTTTTAAAATTAAATGAAACCAGAAATTCTTATATGATTTCCTTATTCCCTGGTATGCCTGGGAGCATAATCCACACTGGTCTGTAACAGTGCATGGAAAATCAAAAACGGAGCTGAGTACTTATTAATATTATTATTTGCGTAACAGCCATGTCGCGGAGCCCCACTGCTGGCACGGTGCCCCGCTGCGCCAAGAGCTGGAGCCGCAGCACGGAGAGGTGGTACCTGCCCCGCGGGGCCAGGCTGCGGCCGGGTTCCTTCTCCCCTTCTGGGCAAAGGCAAAACAGCACCTGCACAGCGTTACACTCTTTCCTCTTCGAATTACCTGGTGTCAACATCCAAAAATGTATCTTGGATACATGCATTTGCCCGATTCCCGTCGGATTTGAGAACCTCACTATCTTTCATTTGCATGCAAAAAACCCTTTCCATGTAGGGCAGTGCTGTTACTGCCAGTTTCCAAGCCAGGGAGCAGGGGCAGGGCAGGTGCAGAGGACGTTCGTGGCGGAGCAGCGATTGCACCAGCATCCCCCAGCTCCCAGGATCTCCCCAGGGCTATCCTCGGCTCTGTGAGGAGGCACCAGTAAGGCCCCCGTTAGTGATGTCTGCTCTTCCCTTCCTCCACAGATCCCTGAAGGGGCATCACTGGCTATGAGTCTGTCGGACAAGAAGGACACCACGCTGAGCAGAGGTAATGTCTCACCTCTCTTCCCCTGTTGCTGGTGACCAGGCAGAAACACTTGTGTTTTTAGAGGGGTATCTCTGGCCAGGGATGCTGAGAGCCAGCTGCCAGCCCCCTTGCCTGGACGCGGGGTGCGGTGTTAGCCAGCGGGGCAGGCTCTGGTGTTAATGGCACTCGTAGAGCACCCTTTTGTAGCGGCGTGTTGGGCAGATCTGGGCATTGGTCGGGCCAGGTTCGTGCCTGGGAAGACACTGAGCACGGTCTGGGACTGCCACCGCCGAGCAAGCTGGCCAGCCAGCAGCCTGGGGCGCGCTCGAGAAGCCCTGCAGGGTCTCCACCGCTCTCCTGCAAACCCGCTTTGCCCACGCTGTGGCATATGTTTGGGGCAGAGGTAGCCGTGGAGCTGCAGGACGTACCTCCCTCCTTCTGGGGGGGCTCCCCCTTGCTATGGCCGAGCGACGCGCCTGCGCTCCCCGCGGGGACCAAAGGTCTGAGTCCTGCCGTGCGGGCAGTGCAGTGCCAGCATCCCAGGTGGGACCGATGGACAGACGGGCCTCTTCTGTAGGAGCAATGAAGAAGGTCTGGGAAGCACAGATTGCTGATATGCACGCTGCGGGAGATGCAAGTGTCATGCTTGTGGTTTTGCTTTAAAAATGTGTTATCCAGTATCCTGCTCTTTCCAGTTGCTGGGGTGCTGAGTGCTTTCCCAGACAGGCTAGAGGTATTTGCACCTTTTGTCTCACATCATCATTAAGGGTTTGCATCCAGTCTGTGCTAACAAAGTGAAAAAAAAAAAGGATCTAAACCCACTTGATTGGAAAAGCCCTTTCCCTCCCAGTTACACATGTTCAGTTTCTTACCAGCATATTTCGAGGTTGCAGGCTGTGCAGAGAGTCAAAACAGACCAGGGGAGACAAAAATTCGCATTGAACGAGGAGTTTCAGGCTGCCTGCACCGAGCCTGTCTCTGCAGCGGGAGTCCTTTCGCCTGCTGGAGCGAGGAGCTGCTCGGGGCTGCGGCTGCCCCGATGACGATGCTGGGAGACGGCCCAGGGCGCGCGGGGCTGCGGGCAATGACACGGCACCGCGGGGCGTCACGACGCAGGAGTGCCCCGGTGCTGATCCTGCTCTTGCACCCTCTTGGGTCCCTCTTAAAACACCCCTTGGGAGACCTCAAGTCCCCCTCAAAGTACTTGCTGAGGTACTCGCCACACACCCCAGAAGGCAATAAACACCACAAACACAAAGACGCCGAGGTTGCTTGGGGTGGGAACACCAGCTCGGTGTTGGGGTTCCTGGGGAAAGCGAAACGCCTCCTGACGTGGAGGGTGTCTGCGGAGGTGGGTTTTGGTTTGGGTCCCCCGACTGAGCTGCTGTGTCTCTCTGTCTTCTGCTTCACAGTGAAGGATTTGGACACCGAAAAGTACTTCCACTTGGTAAGTACCCCGCTCCCGGCTGTGGCGGCTGGTGGCTGCACAGTGGGGGGTCGGGGGCCGCTCTCCTCTCCTGCCCTTCCAGGGGAGCGCTGCTGGGGAGCAGAGCCATCGCTCCGGGATGCCGGCTCTGCAGCGCGGCACAGGCACGCCAGGGGACGGGTCACGGCGGTGGCTCCGCTCCCCCAAACCCCTCCTGCCGCCATGACAGCGAAGACGCTGGCGGGGTGCGGGGGGCCGGCGGGGTACTGGAGGAAGGGCTTCTTGCAGCAGTGGAGGGATGCCCATCTAATCTGCGTATTTTGACATATTTTGACATGTTTCGCATTTACGCTGCTGCTTTCGTCCCTGCAAATGGGTGCCAAATGGGCCATTTCATCTCCAGCAGCGGCACTGGGGCCGGCAGGCCCTGGGCTGTGGTGAACCCTCAGCCTGGCAGGGGGCCAGGTTGCCCCTGCTACCAGGCTGGCTGCTGGGGAGACGTCCCCCCAGAAGGCGGCAGCCTGGAAGGCACTGGGAGCACCGAGGTCACCAGTCAGGCTGTGTGTGCACAGCGATCCCTCGTCTCTCGTGCACTTAAGTCTGTGTCCTGTTTTTTCAGTGTATGTGATGAAAGAGGAGAAAATCTTCTCAGTCTTGCTGATATTAACTTAATTCATCTCTGTGGGCTGGAACGTCAGATGTGATGAACAAGCTGGATCAGGGCTCGTTAGTTTTCTTCAGAGAGGCTCAGAGAGGCGCAAAAAGGTTATCTGTAGACAAGTTTTAGTACTATGGGACACAATAAAAAATTACCAGGATGGCAAAGCAACTGTTGTGCCTGATCTCGCTGTCAGCAGCCACAGAGGGTTCAGGAGCGCAGGCAGAGCACCGCCAGCAGCACCCACGCAGCCTTGGTCAAGTCACCCACCAGCAGCTCCTGGCACGCTGCCTGCTTCCCGGGATGGGGGGGTGTATTAGTTCCTGCTTGTGCGCCACGCTGGAAGTACGAAGTGCTAAACGTTGCTAAAAGCTGTTACGAAAAAAAGTGTTATGGACAACAATGATATTTTATAGCCTGATTTTTTTTTTTTCTCTGCTAAAGTTTCGTGCTCAAATGGAGTACGAACACATGATGCATGCACACACGTGCATGCACGCACACGTACACGGGGAGCAAGGAGGGAGAAGGGACAGGAAACCAAATGTGCATATGTGAAACAATGCCAAGATGGACTTAAATGGCTTGCTAGGTTATTATACAGCAGTAATTAACTGACCTGACCAGTGGAATATTTATTTTTGTTTTTAAAAAGGCCAGGGTAGGAATAATGGCTGATCGTTCTTGCACTTTTTCCAAATCTAAGAAAAGCTGGTTTTCATGGAAGCTTTGTGCGTTGCTCCTGGGAGCCTAAACTGCAGCCACGCAGGAGTACTGCACAGGGACCAGGAAGGCAAGCAGACTAACATGCAAAGTGAGATTGATTGTTTCATTTTCTTTGTCTAGCTTGAGAAAGGCAATAAAGAGCGCAAGAGAAACAAATGTCAGGAAAACTGAGTATTATGAATCACTTTTGTAAAGCCATATAAGGGTGTATTTATAATACAGTAACTGCTTTTTAATTGAATTTTATATGCAGTTGAAATTCTATACTTTAAGGAAAATTCAGTGTGACACTTCCAGAGAGTAGCGCTCTGAACATGTGTTTTATATCGGACCAGGTTCTCCCAACCGATGAATCAGTTGAACATAAGAAGTCCCACAGACAGAGCCATAGGAAGAAAGTCCTACCAGAGATCTACCTGACCCGGCTGCTCTCCACAAAGGTAGGCGATGGGATGTCCTCATTCACGGCAGGTGGGATTATTGTTTGTGGTCTGTAGCGAGAAGCCTGCTTTAGGGAAGGAGCACTGCGGGGCCGGTAGCTCTCGAGAGGCAGTGGGACACTTCTGTCCTGGATGGCTGGGGTGTGTTTAGTGAGGCTGCTGGGCACCACTGGCTCCTTGGGCTCCCTCCAGCTTTCCAGCTTGCTCTCCGAGCAGCAGTGCTGCTGCGTGAAGCCCCACACGATCTCCCCAGCTGGTCTGGGGTCTGTGCACGTGGAAGGGATGCTGACCGCCTCAGGGTTTGCGATGCA
The DNA here is from genome assembly GCA_013400755.1 of Pelecanoides urinatrix. Lineage (NCBI taxonomy): Eukaryota > Metazoa > Chordata > Aves > Procellariiformes > Procellariidae > Pelecanoides > Pelecanoides urinatrix. Next base: position 336,357 of record VZTQ01001532.1, on the reverse strand, counting down.
CAGTTTAGACCTGAACCCATTTCCCCAGCGAGAGATCCTGCTGGGAAAAGAGATGGTGATGCTCAGCTCTGGGAGCAGGGGGAATGTCTGTGCAATCTTAATTCAGATTTGAACTTCCCCACTCTATGCGAGTGCTCAGCTCCAGCAGTTGGGCTCCCAGCCCATCTTTAATCCCAGCATGATGCCTCACTGGAGCAGAGATCACAAGAATGGCCAGCAGTCTCCAGTCTTCTTTGTATTTACTGTGCAGAACAATCACAGATGTGAGATTCTAGCAGTAAGAATGAAAATCTCGATGCCAAAAGAAATTAAACCCAAATGCAAGCTAATTATATCACTATGCACAAACAAACCTTTCCCTCCCTTGTTCGGCATCCCCTTTCTCTTCTGATTTATCCAACTGGCAGCAAAGGATTTCCCCTTCTGCGCAGCAGTTGCAGCCCCTCATGCTGTTTTCCTGGGCTTGAGTGCTGCTGCTTTCCTCAGTCTCCATCGTGTGCACTTGTCCCGCAGGGCACGCTGCAGAAGTTCCTGGACGACTTGTTCAAAGCCATTCTCAGTATCCGAGATGATAAACCACCTGTGGCCGTGAAGTATTTCTTTGACTTCTTAGAGGAGCAAGCAGAGAAAAGAGGGATCACAGACCCTGACACTATGCACATCTGGAAGACCAACAGGTTTGGAAGAGGAAATCTCTTCTTTCTTTCCTTCCATCTCTCAGGAGCAGCAGCTGCAAAGCCTTGGTGTTCTGGACTAATCATTAGGTTGCTAAAAGTAGAAGAGGGACTTGGAAAACAGGAGGGGTAGTGGAGGGGGTGGTGACAGATGAGGCCAAACACAGGCTTGGAGAGCTTTGAACAAACACAGACATGGGGGAACAGCAAGCTGGAAGAGGAGGCATAGGCAGAGAAAGGGCAGAACAAACTGGCACACTAATACAAGTAATTAAAGGAGACACAGAAGAGGGAGGGGAGAGAGTAATCGTGTTAGCTCCAAGCACTGGAGATCTGAGACGGTCTCCAAAATCATGTCAGGTCTTAAAACATCACGGAGATTTTAAAAACAGCACGTTTGGCTCCTTTTCATTTGCTTTCTGGCTTTTCAGCCCTTGGGGGCGCTTTTCCAGCCTTACCTCTGTAACCAAGCTGAGACGCCAGGGTATTCACAGGACTCCAGGAGCTGGTGCTGTGACAGTATCGTGCTGGCGGGCACCGCAGCGCTGGCAGCCAGCGGGCGCAGGGCTGAGGGACGTGGTGAGCAGCAGGAATGGGGTGGGGCAGCCAAAGCAAAGGGGGGAAATAGAGCAGGGGAGAAACCAGAAGGTTTAACCAGGGAGAGCAGGGAGCTTGGAGGGAGTGTCGAGGAGAGGCTCAGCGCTCCTGAGGCTGCAGGGACAGTAACTGTTTCCAGCGCAACATGTGAAAATTAAAAACAAATTTGCTTGGGATAGCAGGCATGCAGACACAACCATTGAGCTACAGATTTGCCTACCCTTCATTACCTTTAATTGCCAGTAGAGCAAAGACTTACAGCAGCTTTCACTCCTCAGCTGCTGAGGAGGGATGGTAGGAAGGGCAAGCGATATACTGCAACTGTGTTGTGGCCAAATGAGCAGTGAAATAACTGGAGGAGAAAATGATGAGAGAGCAGAAAAAAAAGACACATGAAATGCGTTTCATAGGGCCAGGCTTACCATCAGAACCAGATGATGGTTTACTGGGGAAGAAGGAAAAGGAGCTGACACCACTGCTACAAAAATCAGCGAGTGGGGAAGCCTGACTCAACAGCCCCATGCCGGCACGCCTGCCAGGAGCTCGGGGAGCTGCTGAAGGAGCAAGGGCGTACGCTCGCCCAGACAGGGCTGTGCATGGTCTCCTGTCCGTGCCGCATGCTTCAGCCTGAAGAAATGTCTCTTCAGGGTGAAGACGTGTGCCTGCCCCCCCAGCTAGGCAGAGGGCCGTACGCTACCAAGATGCGATTAAACAGCAGAACCTGGCTCCTCACTTTTTTCCTCTCTATTATTCACTTTCTCTCATCATCTTTCCTGCATTTCCTCCCCACTCCCTCTGGAATACACCCGGTGAGTGTTCCTGGCTTGTTTCCTTCACAGCCTACCTCTGAGGTTTTGGGTCAACATCCTGAAGAACCCGCAGTTCGTCTTCGACATTGACAAGACAGACCACATCGACGCCTGTCTCTCCGTGATAGCCCAGGCCTTCATTGACGCCTGCTCCCTGTCTGACCTGCAGCTGGGCAAGGTACCGTCCGGAGAGGACATCTCGCTCCTGCTCGGGCGGTCGTAGGCACAGACCAGTGCGGGTGGGAAGGGACTGCCCGAGGGCACCCAGGCCAACCCCCACAGCAGCAGGGCTGGCTGGGAGCCACTTGCTCAGGTCCATGCAGCCGAGTTTTGGCTGTCTCCAAGGTCGAATTCTCCCCCTTCCTTCCCCACCACTTTGTTCGGGTTTGAGCTTGAAGTTTGCGACGCTTGTAGCAAAGAGCGACCAGGGAGCGGGAGCACAGGGTGACAGGCAGGATGGACAAAGGGCCCAGCCCGGAAGGCTCGGAGCGTGGAGGGAGACCCAGCCGCTGGCTTGTGTGCTCGGTGCTACCCACTGGCCGTAGGAGTTGTCCCGCGGTCCCAGGAGAGCGCCCAGCTTTCTCAGCACAACGTCTGTAACGCTTCCTGACAGGGCTGAGCTGGTGCCTGAGCAGACGAATGTTCTCTGTTGTTGGCTCTGGCAGGCGTGTAATGTACCAAAGCGAGCGAGCACGGGCGGCTGTCAGCTCTGCTCCGGGCACAGGCACGGGGCACAGGCAAGATCGGCACGGGAGCCCAGCTCCCTCGGTCAGGGCTGGTTTAGGGGCGAACATTAGTCTAACAGCCCCGTAACAGCAGCTGAGGGACACTGTAAACTCCCAGTGGCAGGATGGAAAATGACGTAGCTTCAGGTGAAACTTTCATCATCACTGTCAGTGGTTTCTGCAGAGCTTCTCGCCCAGGAGAGCCGCGAGGAGCTCAGGAGGTGAGCCGAGCCGTCGTGAACATGGGCTGCGCCTGCCCGGGCAGCCCAGGCCCAGCCTGGCTCAGGGGGAGGCGTGGGGACTGCTGGGGGCCACCCCGCTGACGCCGTCCAGCAGCACGTGGTGGGCGCTGCCGTAGCCCTGCCTGTGGAGCACGTGGGGCTCCCCCGGGTGGGCGCTCCCCGGGTGGGCGCTCCCCCGGGGTGGGAGCTCCCCTCGGGTCGGCGCTGCCCCGGGGTGGGTGCTCCCCTCCGGTGGGCACTCCCCTGGTGTGGGGGCTCCCCTGGTGTGGGGGCTCCCCCGGGCGGGCACTCCCCTCCGGTGGGCACTCCCCCGGTGTGGGGGCTCCCCCAGTGTGGGCGCTCCCCTCGGGTGGGTGCTCCCCCCGGGTGGGCGCTCCCCTCGGGTGGGCACTCCCCTGGTGTGGGTGCTTCCCTTGGGTGGGCACTCCCCTCCGGTGGGCGCTCCCCTCCGGTGGGCACTCCCCTGGTGTGGGGGCTCCCCTGGTGTGGGGGCTCCCCCGGGTGGGAGCTCCCCTCCGGTGGCGGTGTCTCCATCTCACGCTGGCCACCTCCGGTGCGTGGGCAGAGCCTGCCCAGGAACCCATGTCTGCTCCGAGCAAACGCGAGCCTGCGCAGGCCCGGTCTCCTCTCCCGCCATCGGCTCCCAGGCACCGTTCTGCGGGGCTGGCAGGCAGCGAGATGTCCAGTGCGCATGTTTTCTGTTCTCCCACTGGCTTGGCTGAGTGCAGTGTTGACATTTGAAACTTCCCAACATAAATAAGTTTTATTAAGAAATGCTGTAAATCGTCCCCCACCACCCTCCCGCCCCGGGGGCTGGCGGCAGCGCCGGGTGTGACGTAGAGGGGACCCTACGGAGAGAGGGGCGGGAGGCGGGCGCTGCTCCGTGCATCCCCCAGACTGAGAGCAACAGGAAGCCTTCACTGGGAGAGGTTAATACTGGAGGAAGATCTAATGAGTGCTTGATTTTTTGTTTGTTTCGGTTTGGGACTTTTTTTTGCATGTGTTACGAAACACCTACAATTTGTCCTTGTCAAGCTGTGGATGAGGGGAAGAGGGGTCAGCTGGAGTCAGACAGCAGATGGAAACATTTTTCAGGAATACAATAGCAGAAGTGAAGGAATTGTTGAGTAATGTGGGAAGAATAAATCCTCAGCATAAAAATCAGTTTGTATATACACGCAGTATATCGCTGAAAGTTTTCCAGGCTGGATTCTTCCCCTGGTTTCAGCATTGTGCTCTTGATACTGCTAATGTGAGAGCAGACTCAGACTCCGTACATCTACAGTGTGCAACCAGTTAATAAACCAGTACCCATCTCTTCATAATACAGACAAATCAGACACAAATTAAAAAATAACTTGAAAAAGAGGCAGCATGGGTTTCTTTTGTGTTTCCAAGGGGGAAGAAAAGTGTTGTGAGCAGGCTCTGTAACTTGGCTATATTCCCATAATGCCATATCATTGGGTTTGAAAATAAACTGCTGTGGGATCTGGTGCCCATTTCCCATTTCCTCTGCAGCATTAGCCACACTACATACTGCAGCAGCAGATTGCTGTTACCCTGGGCTTCCTTAATTACTGCCCAATACAGCTGAAGATGCTGCCTCCACAGCGCGAGCCCTGCCGTGCTTGTTCCGCTGAAGGTCCTCCCTCCCCTCTCCACCTGCCAGCACCCGGGAGCAGTCCTGCACTCAGCGTCGGGACAGGGAGACACCTTGATCTTGCTCCCCTCTGTGTCCCCGAGCCTGGGGCTGTTTCCCTCTGGGATGCAATGCTAAGCCAGTCAGCCAAGTTCATTCCCAGGGTAATGATATCAGCAGGGCAGGATTGCCTTGAGGTTAAAATCATTCATGCTTGTGTTTGCAAGGAGTGCAGGCAGGGTTATGCCTTCACTGGTACAACCCGATCATGTGGCTGGGAGGTTAAGACTGCTTTGTCCAAGCTGACATTAATCAAGACAACTCAGTATTTTCTGTTAATTACTTTACATGCACTCAATGTAGGCCAGGCAGGCTGGGTTAGCCAATGCAAAATAAATCAAAGCTACATGAAAAATCCAAGAGCAACATTTCAACTGACAAAGTTCAGCTTGTAAGAGAGCTTTGTTCTTCGGTTTAAATCAAGCTGGCCACTCAAGAGACCCGAGTAAATGCATGCGGAAGCCCTTCCCTTGTAACCAATTTCCACACACAGAGCCACGGAGCACAAGTGTTTTATCTAACACAGTTGTGCTACACTCATCTGCTGAGCATCACCTGGCAGCAAGCCACCTCGCCTGCTGACCCTGGGCATGCTTTTTAGCCTGCCTTTGCTGCAAATTAAAACACATTCACATAGACCACCTTGCCTGGCAGTGTAGCTAACAAACGCTTCGCTCCTGCTAGGAAGAAGGGCAGAGGGACCGTGCTGTGGCTCCGCAGGCAGGTGGTGCCCGTCCGCAGCACCTTGATGTATTTGAGCAAGCGCCTCTGTCATGAGCTGTTCTGTGCCTCGGTGCGGTCCCACCGCACTCCTGTCTGTGTAAAGCCAGGACCAAAGATGTAGCTGTTTCTTGAACCCAGCTGTAGCTGAAGTTGGTGTCTGATGGTTAGCACTTTGGTCAGACAATCAGGATAAGAAGTTTCCATCCAGGAACAATACGGTGTCTGATTTCAGTATCTCGCCCTTGCGCTAGGACTCCCCGACCAATAAACTACTGTACGCCAAGGAGATCCCCGAGTATAGGAAGATAGTGCAGCGATACTACAAGCAAATCCATGACATGCCTCCGCTCAGCGAGCAGGAAATGAACGCCCACCTCGCAGAGGAGTCGCGGGTAAGGCGCGCTGGGCCGCCGCGGGGGGCTCGTGGTTGGGGGGCTCGGCCTGTGCGCACCCCCGTGCCCAGGATGGGGACGGGTCTGCAGGCTCGGTGCCCTGCCAGAGCCAGGAGCACCAAGCGTGCTCCAAGCAGGAGTCTGGGAGCGGCAGAGAACGCAGCTATGCTGCGATCAGCTACTGCTTAGGTGCTGGAAGGAGCAAACAAGACAGGATATTTTGCCTCAAAGTTCAACACACAAACTTCATCTGACCTAATTCCAAGCATCTTCAATTACTGCCAGAGCTGCAGTAAACACCCACGAGTTAGCTTGAACCTAAGTAGCTTTGGCACCACTGGGAGTTGAAAGCAACATTCAGCATGAAAGAGCCAGGACGTTTGGAAAAGGATCTGCGCAGTCCCGCAGCGCCCCGGCCAGCCGGCCCCAGGCGCCAACGGCCAGGGCCGCCCCGAGTCCTAGGCAGCCCGCTGGCAGCCGGCCCTGGCAGCCGGCCCAGGCGCGGGGCGCCGGCCCTGGTACCAGCTGCAGGAGCTGGCAGCCGCGCTCCGGATCCGAGTCCTGCCAGCGATGCGCCACAGCTTCCTCAAAATCAAACCATCTCCCCACGGCGTTTTAGCTCCAGCCACCGAGCAGGTTTTTTCCATCAGCGTTCCTCTGCCCAGCTCTTGTGCTGTCCCTGCCTTTGAAATGGCTTTGAGCACGGAGGGGTAAACAGTGCTATCAAGCACGGGCATTTAAGGCTGGCTTTAAAAAATGTCTGAGACTGTTGATGATGTGAGCAAATGCACCTTCCTTAAAGGATAAGTCAAAAGTCTGGCTGCATCAGTGCCACAGTAACAAAAAGACCCAGGCAAAACCTTCTAATCTAGTTAATGCCTGCTGATTGGGCTTGAACTCGCTGCATCACATTAATATTCCTCCCCTCTTTGTTCTATCTATGTAAAGAAATACCGGAATGAATTCAACACCAATGTCGCCATGGCTGAGATATACAAATACGCCAAGAGATACCGCTCCCAGGTAAGTGGGTTCAACTGCACTCAGGCCCCAGCGTACCTGTGGAGGGAATAACAAGCAGTATGTTGTAACCGAGCAGTCAGATGCCTGCATCCAGTCCCACAGAAAAGGGATTATCGTTTTTTGCATAATCCCACGCTCATATGTAATATATTCACACACAGATGCACCTGCTCTCCTGTCCCTTGCCTGACAACTTCTTGGAAGAGAAGGCCAGCTATTCCTGGCTGATTTTAACAGCGTTTGGCTGGGCTGGACTGAAGCGGGGCTGCCCGATGTGTAGACACACAGACGCTTTCAGGAGGGCAGAGCACGCTGATACAGTCCCCACCCAAAATAACTTGCCAGCCGCCACCCCCAGCTGAGGAGCCAGCCCCTCCACCGGCCCTGGCTGGCTTCTGCCCCCCTGCACTGCGGGCTAGCTCTGCACCGTGGGCTCGTCTTTGGTTGCATTCCCTTCCTCTCCCACCCCCTGCCCAGGGACTCGGCTGCCGGCAGCCGGAGGGTGCTGGGGTGTCTGAGCGCAGGGGCTGTAGGGCAGGGTGGGCTCTCCCTGATGGAGGCCCAGATTTGGGCTCAACAGGGCCGGCGGGGGGAGCCGGGCTGGCGGCCGGGCACTGCCTCAGCTGCCCACTTGCCCCCGTCTCCTGCAGATCGTGGCCGCCCTGGACGCCAACCCCACCACGAAGCGCACCCAGCTGCAGCACAAGTTTGAGCAAGTGGTTGCGCTCATGGAGGATAACATCTACGAGTGCTGCAGCGAAGCCTAGGCCGACTGCAGCCCTGGAAGTGACCTTCTCCGCAGCGCAGTGCCGTAGGGAACCTGCCTTCAGCCGCAGACACACCGTGGATCCAGCGTGGATCGCCTCCGCCAGGGTCATTCTCAAACCAGCCTTGTGGTGGGGGTGGGCCTGGCCCGCGGCTGAAGGGCTCCCTCACCTAACAAGAAGCCACAAGACACCTTTCCGAGCAGCTCAAAACCCCTCTGGTCTGCACTGTGGCACCCATAATTTATTTGCTGCCAGCCAGAAATGGAGATGTGACACTTGTGGCAAGCTCACTTCACCACTTCCCTCTGATCGGCGCCTGAACGGTCAGCGGCTCCCTGCATCCCTGTTTGTGGTTCCTCAGGATGAGAGACGGGGCTGTAGAAGTCGTAACAATAGACGCAAAGCCGAAGGGTAGCCTCAGGGAGTAACGAGCAGAGACAGCAAAGGCCATCGGAGCAACGCCTGAACTCCCTTCCACACCATCCCTCTGACATCCTTGTTTTTCCAACACCAGGGACTCTATCACTGTTCACCATCTGCTGCATTCTGTGTATTTTTGTGCCTTTTAATTTTTGTACTGTATGTGTAAACATAACCACTCCTCCATCTGAGACTTGGGCAACGTGGGGAACTCGGGGCTGAGACAAAGCAGTTGCTTCCCAAGTAGCTATGGCATGGTGAAAGCACTTTATCCCCTAATGGAGAGAGCTGTTACGGAGCCGGAGGGAGCGCGTTACGTGTTAGACACTGCTCCCCCTTCCCCAGGTTCCCAGATCTGTGTGCACAGTGAGCTGGAGTTGCCGTGGGTAGGCAAATCCCCCCTAACCACCCACCTTTCAGCCAGCCGGTCACAGGCATGGCTCCTGCCTCGAAGCAGGAGACCAGATGTAATGGGTGAGGAGAAGGACTTCTGCCTCGCACTCCGGTCTCCGCGCCGTGCTGGCTGCGCACACATCTATGGCACTGCCCCAGCTCAGCCCCGGCGATGCCGCTCACACCAACAGGGGTTCGCTTCTGCTGACAGCCCTCTGACGGAGCGGGCCTGAGCTACGTGCAGGGCAAAACACCAGGTAGCATCTTCCCTTCCTCTGCCCCACGTGCTCCAGCATCTCCCTGCAATCGTCACTGAAAAAAGGGTCAGTGCTACAGAGGTGTCTTCTGTAAAAGCAGCTTGTTCTGCTTGCTTCGGACCCAGCTCACCACGGTTGTCGCCTGAGAGCAACCAAGAGAGCGCAGTTTTGCTGTGTATCCAGTCTTTTTTTTGGCCCATAAAGGCAAAGGGGCTGGACCCCACCCCCTGGCAGCACGATGCTCTCGCTCACGCAGGCCAGCAGAGCAGCTCCAGCACCCCAAGCTGCAAACAAAGGCAGAAAGTGTCCCACACCTCCTTACACTGGGGTCAGCGAGCAGGGTCCCACCGCACAGACCTAGAAACTTCACTGCCTTCCTGCGGTTTGCTGGGGCAAACCTCCCATCCCAGCTTGGTGGCCCATTCTCTTTTCTGCTGGCAACTTTGTCCTGTCTGTAGCCGGGGGAGCTGTGACTGCTCTAGGCTTCTCCAGCGTCACACAGGCCCCTCTGTAGAGGCTGCACCGCAGCTAATGCCGCACGCTTGAAGCCAGCATCCACATGCAGGCAAAGGCAACCTGCCCATGAAAGCTAAACCCAGACGTAGCCACCACATTTTCACACTGCCAAATAGAAAAGAAAAAAAAAAGTTACTACCTCACTCCAGGCAGGGTCTAAGGTGAGCCTCCGTTACTCATCCAGCTGGCAAGGATGCAACCTGGTATTAGATGACTTTGGTCCACCAAAACTCCTCCTGGGTGATTCACTGCCATGGACAGGTGGCTTCCATCCCATCATTTCCAGTAATGCCACATTTGTCAGAAATTGGAACATCGGAATTGTGTATGTGTATATAGATATCTATTTTAAAACAAATGATAGACTTTATCCAATATGTTAAAGGGGGGGGGGGGGGAGTAGGTGGGGGGGGGAAAGGGGAAGAACAGAGTTGTTTTTTTTAAAAAGAGAACTACAGAAAAAGTACATACACTGTGGAGGTTTCAATGTCTTTGCTGAGGATGCAGCTTCAGAATAGAAACTCTAAGAATGTAGCTGGGCTACATTTTATTTTGAAAGTGATTTCACAAAAAAAATCTTGAATTTTTTTCCTTTAGAAACTGTGAATAGCTGCCAGAGATATAGGCAGGCCCAGCTAGGGAAGGCGAGGGTGAGAAGGACCAAGGTAGCAGAGAATGTTGAGCTTGGCTGGAGGTGGGGAAAGGGCCATGGAGCAATAGCCCCATGTCCTTACAGGGAAAGGATACAGGTGAGCCAGTAGTGTAGTTTGCTTCCAGGTGATGTCACTGGGCCATGTACTGGGGCCTGTTGCTTTATTATTTAATTTTTTCCAAAGCAAAAAAAAAAGTAGTTGCTACAACCATTTTAATGGAACAACTTTAACGAAGCAGAAGCTTGCGGGTTTGTAGTGTTGCCTTGAACCCCCAAGCCCTTTGTAACATGTTTTTAAACTTTGGCACGTGTTGTGGGTGTAGTGCCCTTACCTGCTGTGTAGTGGAAGTGGCAGACTCTTGGAAAAGCCTATCTTTGTAATAAAACAAGGTGCTGAAACCTGCGTAGTGAAGTTCCTGCCTGCGTGCACAGAGGACACACGACATTGTGGAAGCCACCCGTCGCCGCCCGCAAGGTCAGGCTGCTGTCCCGTCCCAAGGACGGGGTGCCTCTCCTCCCACGCCCCCCGCCTGCCCACCACCGTGCTCGCCCGGCGCGGAACCCCGGGGAGGAGAGCGGCTCTCGGGTGTGCGCAGTGAGCTTTGCATGTGCAAGACCTACCGTGCTCGGGGCTGGCAGCTCAGCTGATAACCTCCTTGTTTCCATACGAGGTGGCTTTTTACCCCTCTGGGCTGCAGAGCACACTGCAGCCACGCACTGCTCCTCCTGCCCGGTACCACGGCTCCCACCAGAACAGGAGCTGGCACAGGAGGGGAAGATCTGCCTGAGGACACAACCCCGCACCTGAACTGACCGCACGCTGCTGCACACGCGAAGACCAGTAACATCACAGCAGCACCCAGGGCTGGGCACCCTTACCTCTGCCAGGTGCCATCAGCCCACAAGACTGTGTCTTCTCCCAGCGCCTGCTCTGCACCACAGCTGCTGCTAACCCTCGAGGATTCTGGCTGTAAGTCTTAATAACCATGGCATTGCTAAATCCTCTCTCTTCCACCTCTCCCAGTAAAAGCTGCTCTCTCCAGGCACCACAGGGATTTGGTTTCCCTACTAGAAGGTTGATTCTTAGTAAAGCTAAATCCAGCCATTAAATGATTTGGCCTTTCAAAGCGAAAAAGCCTCATGTTTCACACTGGGTACCTGGTGAGAGAGGACGCAGCTCCTGCCCAGTTCTGTTACAGGACATTTCCACCCTAGCGAGCGGTGCTTTGTGAGGTTAACCATCACCAAAGAGCCAGGTGAGCTCTGCTCAGTTATTACTGTGGCATCCTCCACCCCATCCCTGGGGGGAAACGAGTTTTGGCTCTGTTAAAGATGGATCAACATGACCAAGGCTGAAGTTTAAAGAGAAGTCAGTTTGCTCAGCTCTTGCTTAAGCCCCAAAGCAAGGCCAGGAGCCTTGGAGGGCATTGGCAAGGCCAGCTGAAGATTAGCAAAATCCTCTTTAGGAAGAGAGTTTTACTTCCACTTATTTTCTCCTGCCCAGGAGGACTGTAACCCTTTGCATTATCAGGCTGACCTTCAGAAGGGCTCTGTTCTGTGCAAAGCAAGAGAAATTCAGGCATTTGAAGCTATTAAATGAAAGTGTTCATATGTTGACCCACAGGAGCTAGTAACACAGGTTTAGAGGTGGGCACTGTGCCACTGATAGATAACAAGAGCACGAGCAATGCTACAGTCTACAGCAAACACCCCAAACTTTTTTTGAGCCATAAAACACTTCTCTTTTCCTCTTACCATGGTTAGAGCACAGGCAGCTCCCCCCGGTGCTGGGGACACTTGCCCATGGCATGCACCCGTACCTGCTGCCCCGGCACTCCTGTAATCCCAGCTCAGCCAGGCATTAGCACAAGGGCAGGCAGGAGGGCAGAGGGCCGGACACCGACCCCGCACCGAGGCTGCGGGCACCACGGCCCCACGCTGGCAGGACTGACCAAGCCGGAGCTTCGCAGTGCCCAGGGGTGCCACCGTGCTGTGTCCCGTGGGTCCCATGGCCCCCTGCCTGGGCCGTAACCCAGCTCTGCCAGCCTGCATGCTCACAGCCCCCAAAGCTTGGCACTGCTGGCTGGCCAGGTGTGCCACTGCAGCCAGCAGCTGGGGACACATGGGGACAGACGGGGCACTTCTCCGTGACAGCAGGCATGGCAGCCAGCTGCCTGCAGCACCAGCTCACCACCATGCCATGCAGGACGGGGGGATTTTGGTACTGGGAGATGGGAGTGCAGGGGCAGAGACCCACGAGCAGTCACGCCATTTCATGAGTGGAGTGAAGCAGCTTTATTAGCAGGAGGTGAACACAGAATTAAAACCTGTCCTAGGGACTAAAACCGATCCGGATCCCAAGGGCCCAGGCCCAGCTGGAAGCAGAGCTGGGCTCCCACAGGGAGCAGGGCTGCCTGGGAGCCCCTATGGGGCCTTCCTGCCTGCTGGGGTGGGGGCTGCCTTCCGCAGCTTGGCCTCCCCCTGGCCAGCTCCCAGGGCTGCCCGGGGCTTCCTCGCCTTGCCTTGACCCCCCTTCGCCTTGGGGGCGTCTTGCTGTGCCCCCTTGGGCGCCTTCCCCTTGCTCTTTCCCACTGGGGCCTTTCGGGGCCCCTTTGCCTCAGCACCCATGGGGCTGTCGCCATCGCCCCCTCCTGCATCCTCGGCAGCCGGAGCCACGGGGGGCCCTGAACGCCCTTTGCCGGGGGCCCGGGGGCAGCTGGCAGCCTGCAGGGTCTTCGCTCCATCGCTCCTGGGCTTCGCTGCTGCTGGCAGCTGGGCCTGGAGGGGAGAGAGCACCTCAGGCTGCCGCCATGCCACGAGCCACCCAGCCTCACCGCTGGGCCCTACTCACGTCCGTGGGCTTCGCCCTCAGCTTCTTCTTCGCTGCTGTCGGTTTCTCCTTCTTCACTGCTGTCGGCTTCTCCTCTGCAGCACCTATGGAAGAAGGAGCAGTGGAGGAGCCAGGGCCTCTCCACGGGGCTGGGGCAGCCCCGGGGTGGCTTGTGGCACCACCAGCCCTTTACCTCGCTGTCGCACACCCGCCACGGGGGCCCGGGAGGCCTTGGTGGTCCCTTTCCGTCCTGGCTTCGGGGCCTGTCCTCCATCGGGATCCGCCTGGCCTGGCGGCTGCTGATGCCGCAGCTTCTCGGGGGCTAACTGGGGGCGAGAGGGGGTGGAAGCAGGGCCAGGCAGCACCTCAGCCCCCAGCCCCGCCGCTTCAGGGCCAGCGGCCCCCTGCTCACCTTGAAGCGGCCGGTGGCCCCCACAGCAGAGGAGTTGTGGGGCCGCACCAGGTCCCCCCGGCTCAGCCCCTTGCTCAGCGCCTGCTTCAGCAGGTACTTGAGGCGGACGGGGTCCACAGCAGGGTACTTAGCCAGGATGAACCGCTTGATGGCGATGACGGAGGTGCCCTTCCTCTCGTCCTGGGCCCGCAGCGCCTCGATGACCATATGCAGGGTGGGGGGGTGGGGGGGCCGCCGGCCCCGGGCCAGCAGACCCGGGAGCTGGGCTGTGCCGGCAGCTTTGGCTGCTGGGAGAGGCGAGAGGCACCTCTTGGGACCCGGACCCAGCCCCCAGGCACTCACAGCCCCGAGGGCTGCAAAGAAGCCAAGCAGCCGCAACGCTGCTCATCCCTGCAGCTTCACGGGGACCGTGGCCACCAGAGCCCGAGCACAGCCCCAGCCCCACGGGAGCCACAGCTCTGCCAGGACCCCACAGCACTCGGCAAACCCCTTACCCAGCGGAGGCTCCATGGCAGCGCACGCCCGCCCAAGCACGCCAGCCTGAAGCCCCCAGCACAGACAGCCCCAGCTCTGCTCACAACACCACCACCCTTGCTCACAGGCTCACTTCACTTCCAGCTAATTTATCTGATTAGCACCCTAACTGCAGGGGCTGGTTAGCAGCTGCTAATTGCTCCAGTTGCTGCCCTGGTGGGAGTGGGCGGCTGGGAAGCTGAGTGCCCTTTGCTTTGTGAGGGGCTGGAGGGAGAAGGGGCACGTCTGAACAGAGGGTCTGGAGAGCGGCGAGAGGTGGGGGGGTTGCGGGGTGATGGCCCTGAACACGCAGGGGAGAGGCACCCACCCGCTGCTTGGTGGGTGGCAGGGTGCTGGGATTGCAGCTGCTGACGGCACTCGCTGTGGGGCAGATGGGGAGAGAGCCCGTGGCGGGGGGCTTCCCGGTGCACTGGTGTGATGTGCCAGCTCCCTTTGTCCGGGACGGCCCCACTGGGAAGCAGGGGGCTGCCAGGGGAGCCTGGTAACTGGGCAGGGAAAAAACGATCCCACAAACGAGAGGAGGAAAATGGAGAGCTGCTTTGTTGGCCAGCGAAGGCAGGGAGGAGCGACTCTCCCACAGTAGCCCCAGGTGTGCACTCGCATGCAGGACCCCCGCTCACCCATGCCTTGGGGGAGACCATGCCCAGCCCCACACACGGGCAGCCCCTCCACGTCCCCTCCATGTCCCATATGTGCCAGCTCCTGGCACAGCAACTGCCCCACGCCGAGGACAGCATCGTCCCATGGGCCAGGTGTGAGCTGAGCCCTCGGCCACCCGGGATCCCCGAGGTGCCCAGGGCACTCCTGTGTCATGGCTGTGTTAAAAATAAGTCCTCCTGTGATCCTGTGGACGCTCTCCCGGCTGTTCCAGTGGGGTAGGATATTTGTGCTACTTTCTGCTCTGCCTGTGCTCACGAGGTGAACCTGAGTAATTCACCAACTGCTCTTTGGTGCAGGAACAGCGCGAACGTCCCCACCTCTGGGACCACTGTGTTTCTCCACAGCTCACCGCGTCAGTCCTTTCCTCTTTACGCAAGAGTTGCGGGGCTTTCGCATGCATCATCCATCAAAGCCGTGGGGGAGCTGTAAGCCTGAGGAAGGGCCGGGATTACATGACGGCAGGGCTGGTTCATGGCCCGACTCAGCAGACGTTACGCACCAATGTACGTACAAAGCGCTGCCCAGAAAGACCTTTGTCAAGGTCTGCGCCCACCTGCTGAGCCCAGGGGCCGGATCCTGGCAGGGACCAAGGTGCCAGCAGGAGCCAGGTCTGGAGCAAGGAGCTGGGAGAGGCACCCAGTGCCCGGGCCCCACATGCCCAGCTCTCCCCAGACCAGCACCACCAGCCCATTCCCTGCTCCATTTCCAGTCCGTTTCCGAATTCCCCGGGAAGGGGCCAGTGGGGACACTGGAGAGCTGCAGGGGCTGGCACCACAGCAGGGGTGGTGCATCTCTTCCAACCATCTCCTTCTCCTGGATCTGGCCGTCACATCCCCGGCAGCTCCGCGGTGCCTCTGGCACCTGTCTGGGCTGGGAGGAGCATCCCAAACCCTCGCTTGCGCCTGCCGCTGCCAGCAGCAGCCGTGGAGCTGGGCATTGCGTGGGCGACAGCCTGTGGGCTCGGGGCCAGGACGTCACCAGCATGTGCTGGGGCTGCTCTGGCGCCGGCGGGAAAGCTGCAGCGCCGAGCATCACGCAGCTCCCGTGGAGCACAGCCTTGTGGACAGCAAATAAACACCAAATCCTTCCTCCGCTTCCCTCCAAAACCAGCTCCCAGATTTGAAGTACATGAATCAGACATCATCCTAAACACTGAATTATTCATAAACCTCTAATCTTTAGATTTCACTGAATATGCACAAGTATCGATAAAAAAAAAATAATGAGAGAATTGTACTTGCAAATTGCTCTTTATTAAAGGTTTAACTTGCATGGGTTCTATACGTTCCCTATTAGACCTTGCAAAGCTGCATAGGATTAGAAATCAGAGAGGATAATAATGTACAAAAATAGTTTCAAATGTTGATAACACTGAATAGCAAGAAAAACATCTTATTTGTATAACTGAGCTAAAAATAAAAATGAAGAACACTGCTACAATTGCAATATGCCATCTTGTAGTGCTTAAAACATATGTCGACATCTCTGAGCCATATGCTCCCATGTCTTGCCTGCTACAGCGCGGAGGGAAGCTTAGTGATGCACCGATCAATCCTCAAAAGCACAAGCACTGGCCAAAACCTCCTACTTGGGCTGATGCCAAACTGATTGCAGCTGAGACGGGGAGGTGCACGGGAGGACCGGGAGAAGCGTGTCTCAGGGCACGGCCCCGGGCCGCAGGGGGCCCGAAGGTGCCGAAGGATGAAGGGGGTACTACAGGGAGGGGGTGCTTCCTGCTGGGGGGGCGTCCGGCGGAGCTGCTGCTGAGGGTGCAAACACCGTGCGCATGCTGCCGCGCCAGGCGCCTGCAGGAGCAAGCACCAAGCCCTCCCCGAGCACATCCAACTGCGGCCGCACATGCTGTGCCGTGCCGTGCCGTGCCGTGCCACCTGCTTGCTGGGCAAGGTCTGCAGCCATCACCTCTGCGGCATGGAGGGGCCCATGTGCACCAGTGCCCCATCCTGTCCCCCCCGGAGGGGTCACGGTGCTTCCCGGGGCTTCTGACATGCTGGAGGTGGGGCAGGGCTGGAGCTGGGAGCACCCGGCAGGGCTGGGGGCACTCGCAGCAGCCAGACTTGCCCCCAGGCAGCCGGAGCGCGGCGGGGCCCAGGGTACCTCAAGGTGCCCCGGCATCACCGGCCGGGCTCCGTTTCGGGTGGCAGAGCCGGGAGGTGGCCCCGGCCGTCGAGGTGGGGCGAGGGAGGCGAGGGTGGCTCTGCCACGGCCCGGGGCGCGTGCGGGGCGTGCCGGCATGGCGGGGGTGTCAGACCCAGGGGTCTGCACTCGGAGCAGCGGGGCGCGAGCTCTCAACAGAAAAGCACGGATTTACGCCAGTGGAGGAGCTAAGCCTTTGCATTTTAATTACAAAACGTGTGTACACATTTACAGCCTTGTTCCCAGGGTTCCTAGTGCCGGGAGAGAGGAGCCCGCCCCGCGGGGCTGTGGCCGTGGTGAAGCGAGGGCGGGCGGTGGCAGTGGCGGGGCTGGGTTCGTGCTCCCGGGGCGGTGACACGCGCCCCGGGGACTGGCCGCTCCGGCGGGGCCTACGCGGGAGAGACCTGGCTGGTGGAGACGGAGGAGGTCTCTGTCTTGCCAGCAGACGTGTCTTCGTCACCCAGCGGGTTCTTGCCGCAGCAGAGGGTTGTGATCATGCAGTTACGGAACTGGAAGAGAGGGAAGCCCAGGGTGAGGCAGGCGGACGCCAGGCTGCCCCGGCTGCGGGGCTGCCTTCAGGCCCAACAGAGCCGCCTGGAAGCCCCCACCACCGCAGTGCTTTATAATAATAAAGGCTTCTCCTTGGAAAACCAGTGACTTTTTAAGGACGTGACAACCAGCCGAACTGGGCTGCCCGCCCTGCCTGCCGCCCGCCCTGCCTGCGGCTCGGGGCCGGTGCGGATGCAGCCCCAGCTCCTCCACCGACCCAGCGCCTGGGTCATTTCAGATGGGATGGGCTTGCATTTATGAGATTTATGCAATGCCAAGGATGAGCTGCACAGTTGCCCTCCCGCATGCCAGAACAAGATCACCTACCTGGAAACAAACTCCCCTACCAGTCCGCTGGTACCTCAAGGTGCCGTAACTCTCTACAAGCTGTTATAAAGCAAAACACAAAAAAGGAGATTGCCTGGCATCCTGCCAGTTACCTGTTTGTTCATTATGATGTAAATCACAGGGTTGTAGATGGCAGAGCTCTTGGCAAAGAAAGCCGGGATGGTCATGAAGATGGGCCCGAAGTCTGACCCCTGGTTGGTGAAGATGTAGAAAGCCACGCTGGCGTAGGGGACCCAGCAAATCAGGAAGGCGATGACCATGATGATGACCATGCGGGTCACTTCTTTCTCTGCCTTCTGGGTGGTGGCAGACTCCTGCTGCTGGGCAGCAGCCTGTGGGCAGAAAGGAATGGAAACGTGATGGAGCTGGGGAGGGCTGCGCCGGCATGGGACGCAGGGTCAGGGCTTGGGGTAGTTGAGCTGCACATCTGGAGTTTGCCATTTCCCCCTTCACGGAGGGCCAGGCTGGCTCCAAGGGCCCTTTCTGTCACCAGTCTGGAGCTTGGCGTGGGCCCCTTCCCAGCACTGGGGACGCGGGTGGCCCCCAGCCCACCGCCACTGGCAGGTACCCACCTCCTTGACAGTGCAGACCAGGTTCCCATAGCAGAAGAAAATCACTGTCAGCGGGATCATGAAGTGAACCACAAACATGTAGATGACGAAAGATTCGTTGTTGACCTCTGGCTTCAGAGTGTAATAGTCGATCCCGCACGAGCACTGCATGCCCTCGGGGATGTACCTGCAAGGTGAGCCAGGCAGGTCAGCGCCCAGCAGAGGAGACCAGCTGGAAGCCACGGCCGAGCCGCCACCAGCCAGGCCCCCGCGGCCCCCGGCGCCGGGCCCAGCGCCCTCCCTACCTGGACCAGCCGAACAGCGGGGGAGCTGCGCACGCCAAGGCCATGATCCAGGAGAAGCCAACGCCCATGATGGCGTGGTTCTCCCCGAAGCGGAAGTTGCTCATGGGCTTGCAGACCACTACGTATCTTTCGATAGCCAGGACAACCAGCGACCAGAGAGCAATTTCACCTGCACCAGGGAGAGAGAGGGGACACAGGGACTTTGAGCAACAGGAGGAGAAAAACGTGCTGATGGCAGCACGAGGCCTCCTCGGACTGTTGTTCCCAAGAAGACCCCTGGCAGCAGGTAAATCTCCACCAAGGGTTTGGAAAGAGAAATGAACAAAGGCCGAGTGCAGATGCGGTAGGAAGGCGTGAGAAGACACGTCCTCGCTGCACTGCTGACCCACGGTAACCACTTTGCTGCTGTGTTTTGAGATCCACGGCTGGATCCTACCACTCATCCCGGACAGCACCTGTATCTGCAAGCCTACGGTCCCACTCTGAGACGCAGCAACTGCCCATCATCCCAGGATTTCCCCTCGCTACCCACAGCTTCCCAGGAAACTTGTGCCACGAGGACCAAACCAGTAGAACAGTTGCCTGTGGCTGATGGCTGAGCTGAACGGAGGAGGGCATTTTTAGACACACAATTTTTATGTAACATCTGTTTCGGTCAAAGCCTGGCTGGCACGGCGAGGAGAGCTGGCTTTGCTAGCCTGTGCCACCATGCACCACATCAGAGCGAACGACAGACTCAGCCCCATGAAACAGGAAGAAGGAATCTGTCATCTCTCAAGTCAGAAAGCAAGCCAAAAAGATGTGCAAATCCAACAACTGCAAAATCTGCTACTGGTTGCTTTTCATTGCTGCACTGTTGTTCTCAGGATATTGAGCAGGTGGCTACCAAAATAAGGTTAAAAAAAAAAAGTGTCATTTGTCACTTTCTTCACCTCCCACCCTGAAACTTCAACTGCCTCGGCCCACATCAGCAGCAGACCAAAGACCTTCCAGATACCATGTTTTTCCAAGATCATCTTGGCGTCCTCCCTCCCCCTCCTAAAATCTGGGGCAATTCCTGGCAGAGGATTTTTGAATATTTGGAAAACTTACCGCCCAGCGTAGCAAAGAAGCCTTCGATGTAGCACCCTGTAACTCCAAAGACAAAGTACCCATTCATCGAAGTGTACATGGTGGTCGTGAAGCCTCCAAAGACCATGAAGAGGTTGGCAACCGCCAGGTTCAGAAGGATGTAGTTTAGAGGCGTCCGGAGCTTCTTGTGCTGGATGGTGACGTACAGTGTGAGGAAGTTGACGGGGAAGCCAAGCAGGATCAGCATGAACATGTAGGCAGCAAGCGCCGAGAACTTCCAGGGCTCAGCCAGGTAGTACTGGGGGTACTCGAAAGGGCTCCGTACCACCCCAGTCTTGTTGGACATGGGCACGTAGAAGTCTTGGCCTTCTGTCCCGTTCATGGTTGCGGTTCGTGAGGTGCCTTTTGCTCTTGCTCAGGGGTGTTTTTTGAGCGTGGGGGGATCGCCTCTGAAAGGGGGCTCCCGCCACCTCTCCGCCTGCGCCGTCACCCCGAGGAAAAGTGGCTACGCTCACCTCCGCAGGGCACCCCTTATAAAGTGCCCCCTGCAGTAAGCTCCAGGCATTGGTGTCAGCGCGATTAGGGCTTAGAGAGTTATTAATCATAATCATCCAGGGGTAATTGGCTTTCCTGGGAAAGTATTAAGGTGACACCTGTTTCTGGCCCACACTGTCATTGTTGGAGATCACGGTTCATGGTCGCATATAAAGAGGTAGCTCTGCCCCGCACCTTTCATTTGGGGGGGCCCAAACCAGACGGCAGCTCCACTCGCACAGCCTCGCTCCTCAGCATGGCTGCGCTCCCCAGGGAGCAAGGGTTTGGGGTGGGCCCCGCACCCATGGCGGTCTTTGCACCCCACAATCCAGAGCTGGACATCCACAGCTCACGCTGCCGTCGCCCAGGGGGAGGCACTTGCCCCCCCTGTCCCCAATCCACCCTCCATGGGCACTCAGGGGTGCGCTGCCCATCCGTGTGAGATGCCTCAGTTTCCCCACAGAGAGGTACGGGAATGGGATGCACTACCATCGGGTTGCCAGGGGGAGGGTGCCAGGGAAAGACAAGGCACACGGGGATCCTTCTCTTGGCCGCACTTTCTCAAGGCTCCCAGACTAAGCTTTCGGCTCTCGCCAACAAACAAGCTCCTTTCCGTCCCCCGCTAACAGGAGGGAAGTTTGTGGTTCAAAACCCCAAGACTGTGGGCTTGGGGGCTGCAGATGGTCGCTGGGCTGGGTAGGTGTGGTGTGGTCTGGTCTGTCAGTGATAGAGGGGTGTCCTAGGCCCGTTCCTACAAGGGGAAAGCGGGTCCATGACACCAGCTAGTCCCCACTGGAGAGCCGTCCCCACCATAACTGTCATTCCCTGTGGGAGGCTGCAGAAGGGTGCTCTCAGGCAGCACAAGCATCACCAACCCTTCTTCCACATGCTCTCAGCCACCTCTTGGTCTGCTACAGGATTTGGCTGGGGAGGTTTGAACACCACAGTGAAACACTGACCCCGCTGGCAGGTTTCCAGTTGTACCATCTCCTCTGTGCCTGGCTTTCTATGTGGTTTGGGTCATGCCAATTACATTGGTAACACCTAATAACTAACCTAGTCCATCTGTGCTGGACGGGTGCCGAGAAGACTGCTGGACAAGGGCACTGAAGAGAAGTTCCGAGCTGAAGCCAACACTCAACTTCAGACAGACATCTTTGGTCTCTCCAAAACCTTGCAGAATCATCAAATTCCACAGGGGAAGCCATCATTGGAGCCTCCCATGTCCTCTGTGTCTCTGCCTCCCCGCTCAATGCACTCAATTGTGCTTGAAACATTCTTTGGGCCAACCAGCAACTGAGTTAGACATTAATTTTTCAGAGGCAATGGGACAACAGTACAGCAGAGTGAGCACAATGAAGCCAACCGCAGAGGGTCTCTCTTCTGGAGAAGGTGGTTCCTTACAGTTCACACTATCATGATTCATCTTTTAAGCTCCGAAGCTGTTTTCCCCATTTCTTCTCTTTTTTTCCACCCACTGTTTATCACCGTGCTCATTGGCAGTCAGTAACATTCCAGCTGGCAGGCAGGTACCAGCTGGTTCCCCCGCAGAGGCCAGGCAAGGACTGTCTGCTGGGCCCCTTGGTAGGGGACAGAGGCTGGAGGGGACCTGAGCACCTCCCCTCGCTGTTTTGGCTGCAGCGGGGGGCTGAACTGAGCGTTCCTTGCAGCCAGGAGCAGAGGAGGGGGTTACTGCGAGCACCTCGTCGAGCACAGGAGGATGTGCCAGAGCTGCTGGAGCTCACGGGTGTGAGGTGGGCAGAAGCTCACGTCCTCTTGGCCTTAATAAACTTCTTTCAGTCCTGGCCTAGTTTTTACCAGTGTTCCCTGTGGGTTCGTTTAGCACACGCAAAAAGTTTAAAGGCAAAATCGCAAAGCTCTGTACTCTCTTCAAAGATGAGGCCAAGCTGGGAAACCTTCACTCTAAGCGGGGAAGGTCTAAAGGAGCTGAAGTGCTGGCACCACGGACAAAGGAAGACCTGGCTGGCTGTAACCAAAGGCAGGCCACGATCACTCTGGACAGTCCCAAAGGTCCTCCTTCCCATTAACGTGAAAATACCACATCCTCACACACCCCACTCATCCTAAGTCCCTCTCAATTAACTTTTCACACGTGTTGCCAAGGCCGGAGCAGTGCTGCTACCTAATTGCAAATGCAGCTGTTCATAGTTGTACCTGGGCATACAAGAAGGATTAAAGGTTTATCTTCCCAGTACAAAAATATGCCACCTTAAGCTCTGATGCAATAAGCCACTGCTGAGGTTAGCAGCTGCTGCTCAGAGCTTAGGGCCTGGCGTGCATCACCACTGGAGTATAGCAGTGGGACAGGCAAGCAGAAATGAGGTAGAACAGGGCAAATGGAAGAAAAGTTTATCAACCACTCACAATAGCTTCAGACAAAAGCGCCATGGTGGGACTTCTTGTACGTCCAGGGACTCCTTATCATGAAGTTCCCTGACAGTTTGAATGGCAGAGGGCAGTCTGGAACTAGAACATCTTCACAACGTATGGGATGTGTCAAGTATGTTACACTTTTCAAACCTAGACTATATTCAGACTTGTTTAAAAAAAGAAAAAAAGCTTCCTTGCTTGATCCATTTTGTCTCTGTGTCATGGCAAACCCCATCTATTTATTTTTGAAATTTTTCATTCCCACCAGCTCTGCAAAGCCAGCTCAGTGCCGGGAGAACGAGCCGAATTCCATTCTGGCTCCCATCTCAAACAGAATTGTTTATCCATGTCAATCACAAAGTCTTCATTGCAAACAGTGACAGATGAGACAAAAAGCAGACGAGTGACAATTAGAACAGAATGTTTTTGAAGTGGTAAATTAAGCAAACTTGGTCAGGAACCCTTGAGGGAGTCAGAAACCCCGTAGTGCCATTGCGGTGTCACTTTCAAGAGGAACTCAAGCAGACGTGGAGACACCAGTAGTTTCACGTGCAAAGTGCCGTTTACATGGTAGCTGCTTTACCAGCACCCGACAACCTCAGCCAATAGCTTAAGACAGTGAAACAGAATGTCTTTTCCCACTCAAAACAAAGGGAGGCTGTGACAGACAGGATGTGAAAACAACAATAGAACTGACAGTAACATGGGCACAATTTATACTGGATTAAAGCCAAGAGACCTATCGCTTCCCAGCTCAAGTCCAGCCCAGCTGGTTACCTACGCAAATTCTCCTGCTGTCGGAGAACTACTCAGTGACCGTCCTCGGGAGATTCAACTACCCGGGAGTACGATGGTCGGCTGGGTCTGGCTGGGATGGAGTTAACTTTCCTCACAGCAGCTGTGTGGTGCTGTGGTCTGGGTTTGTGTCTAAACCAGTGTTGATAACGCACCAGGGTTGTAGCTATAGCTGAGCAGTGCTTGCACAGCCCTGAGGTTTTCTTTTTCCCCACTCTGTCCCCCAGCTATAGGCCAGAGGTGGCCAAGAAATGGGGAAGGGACAGAGCTAGGACAGCTGGCCAAAGGGCTATTTCACACTAGATGATGTCGTGCTCAGAAACAAAAGCTCAGGGAAAGGAGGAAGCAGGGAGGATGTTGTGTTTGTCGTGTTTGCCTTCCCAGTAACCGTTACTCAAGCAGGCTGGACACCTGCCTGCCGCTGGGAAGCAGTGAATAAATTCCTTATTGCTTTGATTGCATGCACAGCTTTGCATCACTTATTAAACCGTCTTTATCTCAACCCATGAGCTTTTTTGCTTTTGCTCTTCTGATTTTCTCCCCAGTCCTGCAGGGAGGGGGGTAGTGAGCAAACTACTGCATTGGGGGGGTCAGTTGCTGCCTGGGACTGACCCACCATGTCAGCTGCATCGTTAAAGTCCCCTCAGCCTCAGCAAGAGGCTGAAGAAGGTGGCAGCAGGTCCATCTCCTCTCACCTCTACACATCGTTTGCCCGTGGCTCTGGACTGAAGCAATGCTGGGGAAATAGTGTTCAGACGTACTCCTTCAGCACAGCACCCCACCAGCCAGCACGACGGCCAAGGGGTGCGCGCGAGCTCAGGCAGGCGTGTGCACCCGCACCACAGAGGTAAGCTCAGATCACGAACGCCACAAGAGCTGACAGGACGCCAGGAGTCGTGGGAACTATCCCGCGATTTCAGTACCACAGCAAGTGACCTCACTCACAACTTTCTCAGCAGACAACGAAGAACTCCCCTATCTTGGGCACAGAGGAGGTGCTGGGGGAAACCACTGGCTGACCATGAGCCCTCAGCTGCTTTGGTATTCCTGACATGTTTATAAGCATGCAAATATATTCAGTTTAGCCCATCAGGTCAGTGGTGTTTCTTTCACTAGTAGTAAATAGGCTACTGTTACTAGGATTACATATGCGGCAGCGGGCAGTTGAGGTACTTATGTCTGGGAAGCTTGGTTAGCATGAAATGCATACTTCCATGCACAACCTGGCATTTTGCTTTTTAACAAGGGTGAATTCTGCACAGATTAAAAGCTTCGACCCCTCTCTGCTCAGTGTGGCTGTGAGATGGTCCTCGATGCCAAGATCAGTGTAACTCTTAAGATCACACTTTAAGAGCTCTGAACTCTAATGGTGTTCTTCCCTAAATAGAATAGAAAGAAAGAAAAAAAAAAAGCTCAGAAGCAGCAGCATTATAGCAAATTCCAAGACAAAGAGTCGTGAAAAATAGTCCCATTTATTTGAAGATCTGCCAATAACGGGTACATATTAAGGAGCACATCAAGTCCTAACACAATTTGGAATAAAACCAACAATTACTTCAAGGCTGAACTTGACCCTAGAAACATTCCTGTAAAAATCTGTGGCACTTCAGCTGCTTGCCTGGGAAATGTAGAGGACATTCACAAACAACAGACATTTTCATTTAAAAAAAAAAAGAAGTTACATTTCTTCAACTCAGTTCCACTCTTAAGTACAAAATGAAACAAGATGACTTACTAAGTTGTTAGGAAAACTCTATGAATCTAAGAAGTGTTTTGCCAAGCCAATAGGGAAGTCTGTCGGTTGAGGTATAAGATTGTTTTTCTTCATTGGTTTGACTCATCTATTCTCCGTCGACAGAATGGACAACAGTTATGTTGCAGTATGAGAAGCTCATAGTCTTCTGTGTGAAACATCTGTTAATTAGGAACAGATTTAGGGGCAAGTTAGCCTGTGACTAGCTCAAAGAAAATGCAAACTGAGCTCAACAGCTTCTCTATGGCACAAACATTCTGAAGCTACCATTACAAGAGAACCGGTCCTCTTAACTTTCAATTGCTTGAGACAGCTATAACCTGGAATGAGCAGCAAGCATTTCACAAACCACTATCAATGTTGCTGAAGAGGCACAAACCAATTAATTACTTTTGCAGAAGGAAGGACAAAAATCATACAGTTTCTGTGTAAGCAAATGTGACTGAATTCCAGTATTTCAAAAAGCCATTCCTGAGAGGGGAAGGAGAGGGACTGAACCACAAGCTAACTTAGTTACTGACTGATTTTCCCTGCTAGACCAGGCTGAAAGTCAGAGGGGCAGCACAAAAAGAAATAAACACAAACCAGCATTTGTTGTTCAGCCAAGGCTTGCTCGAGAGGCTCTGACTTGCTGTCAGTTCAACTTCTCAAATTCAGCTACCTCAAAGTTTTCAGAAGGCAGCTGTTCCTCTGTGCATCACACAGCTTATTTTTTGGTTTTCATTGCTTTCTCTGTCTCTACATCATTCAGGAATTTGTTGAATATGTTTTAAAGTATGAGGTTTCAATGATTAGAATTGTTTTAGGCAGAGGGTTCTCAGTAGTGGTTTTTTGTGTTGTGTTGGGTTTTTTTGTTGGGTTTGTTTGTTTGTTTGTTTGTTGTTGTTACCCCACCCCCCTAACCTCTCCATGAAAACACTACCTGAAAACACGATGGACACATGGTAATGGAGGCATCTGGTAGCAGGGAACGATAGTACTGCCACCGCAATGGCTTTGGCCAGCGTTTAATCAGGACATCCCTCCGGCTCATCGACTGGAGAACAGCACGATTCACAATCACTGGAACAAATTCTGAGCCTCCTTGCTGCAGGAGAGCAGGTTTAGAAAGAATTACTGTTACCAACTGCGAAGCCCTTTGAGGATTAATAAGATGTTTTAAGAAGCAAAGTAAAATTCAGTAGAAAAAGCTAATATAGAATTGGCCTGAGACTAGTCCCACCAAACTCACTGTCAGTTTTATCAATACCTTCAGCAACAGAAGCATGCAGCCACATCTCTAACTTGGTTTCAGTGAGCTTCCATTATTCATTTTAACACAATTCCTTGTAAATAACACCCATGTCCACATCCTTTATTAAAACCTCACAGTAACGAATATTTTATAGGCATACTGCCTAGACACAGAAATACCCTGGGGGACAGCCCCGTTGTATCATTTTATGATAAAGTAAACATTCCTGGAATTTGGTTTTAAGATCTTTGTTATTTTGTGTGGGTTTTTTGTTGTTTTTGTTTGGTTTTTTTTTTTTAAGAGAGGAATTAACTGGTAAATCCCTTTCCTCTCAAGTTCCATCCCTCTCTTCCAGTGCCCTGCTTTGTATCTCTCTCGTGGTAGTCTTTGTAACATGTTCATGCCAGAAAAGCAGCATGGATTGTAAGTTAAAATTTTCTATTAATTTCTGTTGGTAGCAAGAAAGAAACAACTGGAAGATACAGGTAAGGTTCTTACCTCAAAGCTCAGTTTTGCTGTAAAGGGATCATCATCTTCAATAATATCTGTATTGTCATCAAGCCTCAAACTCTGTGCATCTAGATGCATTTCTTAAGGAAGAAACAGAGATCCTATAAAACTAGCTGTCCTCACAGTAGCTAGCACTCACAGAATAAATATGAAACCATACCAGGAGGACTGGTATCCTTGTTGCTCCAGAGGGTCACAGTATTCTCAAACTGTTGCAGTGGCTAGATTATTATGGAAAGTACTAGAGAAGGGCTTGCTGCGATTCACAGTGACTGGGGAAATTTATCATTGCAGCTGCTGTAGAACAGCAAAACTGACCACAACCAAGTATGACATCAGCTCTGCCTTCTTTCCCTCTCTGCCCCCTTCTGACAGATGACAAAAAGCAAATGAAGCAACCTATTTAAATTACATTTTGAGTTGCTTCAGTCAGAGATTGTGTTTTCTTGTGCATTACTCTGCACCTAATATTATATGGCCCCCACAGCAACTGTGCCAAAGCATTACAAAACACATTCCAACAGGAACGGTTATGAAGAAAGTCCATGCTGCTTTCCCTTGGCTAAGAGAAGGCAGCCTCTAGAGCAAGCTGTTATTGGAAGTGAATAACACACTTCAGATTCTCCCCATTCTTTACAGAAAGCAGTTGAAACAGAATAGGTAAAGCACGGCATTCCATTGTTAAAAAGTAATATTTTACATGACGAGAAACCAATTTTCCTGATGAAAAAGCTTTAAGAAAATATTGGGTTTAGTTAAAACATCACTTTCGTTGCTATACTAACTTAAAAAGGAAACACGATGCAATTGTACTCACATCAGTCATACGACAAAGAAAATTTTAAACCTAAGGGGGGGAAGAAACTTCAAAAATTGTTGCTTTTTTCCCTAAGAAAATGACTGGAAACCAATTTTATTCAAAAGGATACAGTCACTCATCATCTCTTGCCATTTATTATCTCTTTTATTCAATCTCGGAGCTTCAAGATCAATGAGAGCTACAGCTTCTTCATCTGTGATGCCGTCTTCCAAATAGAACTCAACCAGATGTAGTACTTCTAAAGGGGTGTGAAAAGCAAGGAGCCTTTGACCTGTGAGAACTCAGAAAATGCCTGCTGGAAGATACTGTGCCCCTTCAGAAATGAACACACTCTGGCTTCTATGATGGTGGTGGTGTTCTGCCCACATGTTTTCATGAAGCAAGTTAAATAAAATAAAACTAAAACAAACCCAAACCCCCTCAACTTCTCAAAGAATTGCATCTGTGTTAATGAAACACTTTATATATTTGGTGTCTCACAATAAAGCAATGCTTTACTGCTGCTGCTGCTATCTTGCAATAAAATTCAACTATCCCTAGGACAAGAAGCCACTTAGTCAAACCCAACAGCATTAAAAGGAAAGATTTGTTTGTCCAAATAACATTGCAGAGAGAACAAATTAAGTACTAATCTACTTTGCTTAGTTAACATTTATCTACTTGAAAAGCACAACCAAATGTGATACTCCAACGCACCATAGGAGGAAGCGGAGAAGACGAAAGGCTGTCGGCAGTTAATGCAGACGTTCCCCAAGTTATTTAGCAAAGGGTTGTTGGTAGAGCACCTATAACACAAGGGCACAAGCTCCTGCAAAAACACGTACAGAGCACAGTAATCGTAAACAGATCAGCACATCCAGAACTCTTTGTTTTCAATTAAATATGGGCTCCTTAGGTTTACACCACTGATACTACATCAGCGCTAATCTGGAGAAATACTGCTGTGAAATCAGATCCCTTAACATCTGAAAATGCTTTCCCTTTGTAATAAAACAGCAAGTTTTCACATTAAAAATAGCTGTCTTCACCATTCTAACAATTACATTTTCATCTTGCCTTTGCAGTAACAGAAGCAGAATTCTGCATCAAATACAGTGACGAAGTTCAAGAGAAGGTTACCGAAGCAAAGTTTTTTGCTCTAAGGTTTGGTCAAATTCAAGTTCTCCAATTAATTCATCTCTCTTCTTTTCAAGAGCACAGTTATTTTAGGCAGTTCTTAAGACTATTTCTATTATTTCAGGTGGCCAGGTGCACATTCACTTGCACAATGCGATTTATTTTTAGTGAGTACTCCATAAGACATGGCTTCATAGAGCACTGCAGAAAGTCAGACTTCAGTTAAAGAAGAAAAGGTGTTAAAAATAAGACTTAAGGAAGGAAAGTCATTCAAGGGATAGGGGGAGGAGGGAAGGAGTGCTAGGAGTGGGACAAATGAAAGTGACCTCCAGCTGGAGAGAGAAAAAAAGGCTGTGGAGTAATTGCACGTGGATCAGAGAGAAAAAGGCTTGAAAGAATTAATAGGCAGAGAGGAAGGTAGATGCAAGACAGGAGAGGGAGGGTGGAAGCTGCCCATAAAGAAAGGACTGATTTTAATTTGTTCTCAGGAGCAAAAGGAAGTCTGACCTGAAGAGTAACAATAAAAGGACTGTGTTTCTAGCAGAAATATAATTATACCACAGAGCTATGCATAATATATTTCAGATTTTTTTGTGCATACAGCAACTCAGATTCTTTGTTTAGGCCACATATTAATGATTAACATGATACACATCACAACTTACTTCACTGTCATGGAATGGCTTGGATCGGATTGTCAGGCTGCCCAGCTCAATTGATTTCTGGAACCTAGCTGGGATCTGCAGTCCCTGTAACTTGTCATAGGCATGACGAGCCAGTTTATATGCACCAAGAGCTTTACTCTGTTTTGCCAGGGCAAATAATGTATTGCTATAATTTAATTAAGGAATAAAAATACAAATGGCATTTAGGAAAAACTGCAATACTCTCTGTAATCAGAGAAGTTGTGCAATGAAGCATATCTAACACCGGTACTTTAAACAGGCTTTAACAAGAGAAATCTATTTACATAACTCTGTTTAAAAACAAGTGTGAACAAACTATCAATTATTAGAAAGAACTGGGCAATTATTAGCAAGGTAAGGAATTGACCCTACATAAACATTGCTTTGGTTAAATATTCTGACTCCATTTACAAAATATCAGTAATTTTAGCGTGAATGGATTTTCCCCCAGGAAAAAAAAAAAGAAAAAAAAAAGAAAAAAAAATCTTACAACACCAGCAACCCACGGACACCAACTAAATACACATGATCTTACTGGAAATAAAGCATATGCTCTGCATCATTGACCAAGGGTTGTCTTTTCCTTTCATCACTGTATAACAGTAACTGCTGTTAAGAAAGCTACTGCTCACAAGGCATGTTACAAAAGACTTTATGAAAGGTTATACATTTATAAGTGAGGAAGTTATGAAAAGGAAAGCTAACATCCCATCCAAAGCCATAAATGAAGTGAAAACAAGAAAATCAGGCCTCCCTGTGGCATCCAGTGGCCCTTATTGTTATCTTTTACAGACAGGTGCATTTCCACAGGGTTCACGCAGAGCATTTATGAAGTACTCTCCAAAGATGCAATATGCACTAACAAAGCTGTGCAAATGTGAGTCTGACAGACACTACACAGCTATACCAGCCTCATGTGAAGCAAAAGCTCCTGCTTCCCCCCTCCTGCCTCCTGTCTCAGTTCAGTCTCCTTGCAACAACACTGTCAAGATTCAGAGCCAACATCCTGCTGCAGTGACTGGTATCCTAGAACTTGCTTCTCTGACAAAGGTGATACACCAGACTGGGTGGGTGGTTTTGAGAATTACACGTTAGTTGATTTGTACAGCTCCCCAAAACTATTCAAAAACAAAACAAACAGTGGCACAGTTAAGCACTGTGATGTGAAGATGCCGATTGTTTCCTTAAAGGCAAAAGTCAGTTTCCATTACCTATAATCAACAGCTGAAACTGAAGATCCCCTACAGGAGATCTCTGCATTGTGGATCAACATCAATTATTCCTTTCATGTATCTCACAAGATAACTTCTAGATTTTGTACGCTATTGGAAGGATACACTTTTGAGATCCCCAAAGGAGTCTCCTTTGTTAAGCTGTGAAGCAGAAACCTGGAAATATTGAAGAGGGTTTCGGGCAACTGGAAACTGAAAGGCTCCTCCTGCAGTTATTGAAAATACAGACATATTTCTAAGCTGGAAAATCAACAACATCACAGCACTAGGCATCTCAAGTACTGCAATTCTTTCATACACTTGCAAAAAGAAAAGGTGCTGACAGAATATAGCAAGTGGATTTTGCATGTCTTTATCACCAAAGCTCATGCCTGCTACATGCAGAAAAAGAAAGAAAGGGATCCATGTAGCTAAAACAGAATCTTTAACAGGCTATTTAAAAATGAGGGCAGACTGGCCAGCAATAGTGTGGAGTCTCCACCACTGTAAGGTCTGAAATAGTCTGACCAGCAAAGACCTCCATAGCACAGAGTCATCTTTTGGGCAAGGGCACAGATCAAGGGTTCTCAAATGCTTTACAAAAGATCTTTTCACTAACAGTGGCAGCAACATTACTATAATTGCTGGAAGTAGCAGGAGCTCCTCACTCATGACTGCTTATCATTTTGGATCAGTTTACACACATCACTACTGATACATGTACCACACTGCGGGAATCCCTAAGCTAGGGTGCCTTCTTCTGCTCAATCTTGTTTTCCCGTGATTAAAGGAAAAGCCAACCGTAGCCTGTGTAGGACCAGAGGTTCAGGTCACTGGGGAACCAAACCAATATAGCTAGCAAAAAAGGGCTGGGGGTGGGAAGTCAATCATCGTCATATCTTCTACCCACACTGAGAGAAGCACAGACCTGCTAAAACTGCAGTGCAGTTTTTACGAACAGAAGTTCTTGTACAGTACAGCAGAACGCTGTATAATAAAATAAAGAAATAAAGTTACTATACAGTATCACTAATCTACACTCAATATTTAATTGCCTGAGAAGTCATTAATTATTCCTAGTTATTTCTGGACTCCCTAAAGAAAAATGCACAGGAAGCATAAATACACAACTTCTAAAGTGAATATCTTACAGTGTATCTTTGAATAGAGTGATAGACATGGTAAACTTCTGCCAAATGCTGGAAGTGATGAAACTTCTGTAACATTTCAGTCTTCTGTTGTTCATTCTCTGCAGGAGGCAAAGGCGTTAGTGTAAGTCTCCAAGATGAGTCTATGAGACTCAGTTGGAAGAAAACAGCATATTGTGATTTTAGCACCAGCACTTCCAAAAGAGGTATGTACCAGTTCAAGTGTCCCATCTACCTGTGCAAACCACACATTATACAGACTTGCCATTTGTCTGAGCAAATTTCTGGTCTGAAACAAGCATGGTAAAACACAAAACAGTTGAGGCAATGGTTTTAATATAGCTAGAGGCTATAGCTTAGTTAAAGGTAGAAAATCATACGTGTGCATCACTGGAAACCTCATCCATAGCTTCAGAGTTTACAAATAAAATGAGTTTTGAAACATTTATTTCATAAATATTAAATACATTACTAAGCCAATTGGAAGAGTTTGCATCTCTATAAAATTCCTGAGAGGTAACAGATCAGCACTATCATGCATCAGCTGAACTCAAAAAAAAAAAAAAAAAAGTACTTATAGCACCAGGCAAAAGGCAGTATTATCAATCTTTTGTATTCGTTATTACTCGATTACACCTATTAACTACTGGCTCCACCTCTCTCCCAGTGAAGTACATTCAGAAGACAAGATGATAGCTAACAAAATCAGTTTTATCTCTGTTGGCAGAAATAATTTATGAAGTACCTCTCCAACCTATGTTCAAATACTAGATGTATCTTACACTCCAAGATCATCTTTTATTTACTAGTAATTTAACCCTCCAATCACTTCTTTAGTTAAAGCATGTTGTGGGAAGGTACACGAGGATACACGGTCCCAGGAGACACGATTTTGATTCTAGTCAGATTTCAAAAGGAGGCCTATGTATGCTGATGTTGCTGTTTTGCTCATTTGTTTTAAATAAGCACATGGGAAAACCAGGGGGACTACAAAAATAGCACAAGCCAAAGTTACACACAGCATCAAGAAAACCAAGAACAAAGCCACACAACAGTGAAGTAGTTGCAGCAATGCTATCACAATTCAATAATTGTTTGTCTACATGCACAAGAAAGTAACAAATATAAACTTCCTTTCAGTTACTTACCTTGGGCTATGTCTAAACACTGCATGGAAAGCATCCAATAATAATAGGCTGCATCGTTAAATCGGCTTTCAACCACAGCATTGTGTGTTAGCTGCTCCAGCACTCTTACAGCTTCACTCTGCCTGCCAGCCTTGTGAAATGCTACCAAGAAGGCCAAAACAAAGAGGATTTTACAGTGCGATTATATCAATTAGCTGAAATTAATGTTTTTAAATTAAGAACAGTCTATTCAGCCAATATCAAATAGTCTTTCCAGGGCAGGATAAAAAGGATTACACACTGGTATTTTTCTCCTTGAAAGCAGCAACACTAATGGAACATGAGAAGCATCTGTGACTTCTGCACTGTCTCAGCAGCTCTTGAGCTCATAGATTTTGTACAACACTGGTTGCTTTTTTTGTTAAATATAGAAAACAGAAAAAATGCTATGATGATTAGATCTCTATACAAAAAATGCAAATCTAAACACTGCAAATCACAACTTCATTGAAAACTACAATAAATTAATGTTTGAAGTTAATGCTCTGGTTTGTAATGCTGAGTGTTTTGAAAGAATACAGCATTTACTATATCCTTCTATTATTTATTAACAGCACTTCTTTATTTGATGCTCAGAAGCCAGTATAAAGTAAGATCCTGAATTCTCACTTGGTAAACATGCATTTGGCAAACACAGTCTTCATATAGGGTAATGGGGATGGGGGGGGAACCAACCCCCCAAAAAACCAACCCCACAGCACAATTGCCTCCTGGCTTCAGCTAGCTCAGATATACCCAAATTCTCAGATAGCTACACAATGATATCTAGCTCATCCAATTCTGGGGCATTTTTATTTGCTGAGCCACAGCAGCAGAGAGCTTTGTGGAACAAACTGGGAACAATACACCTATATTCACAGAGTTCTATGTGCAAACTACCAAACTGCCCTAAAACCAGGTGCTCAAAAGGTTTGGTGTCGAGACACACAAACTACTTTTGTGTGGAGACAGATCATGTCCGGCACGTTCACTGGCTTGGCCCTTGTAAGCAAATGCAGCGATACACTTAGATCTGAGCTGGCTCTGGAACCAGCAGATGCAACAGTCACACGGAGCTGCACCTGAGAAAAGTAACTACACTAAAAATGTGCTGGCTCCACATGGAGCTTGCTTCAACATCTCCTTGTCCCTGGAACAGTTTACAAATTAAATTTTGAAGCCTGTCCACGTGATGGCAGGTTGACAATTCTCTTCAAAGGTAATTTTATAAGCCTAACAAAATACACAAAAATTCTTAAAGAAACAGGAAAATTTTACTTGTACAAACCCAACATTACCTTAATATAAGGAAAAACTATGCTTTCCACTCACGTTTATGAGGTGGATGCTGTATTTTGAATTCTATTGTGATAAAAATATTAACAAAACCAGCTCAGATTATATGCCAAATACTGTTGCCACGTGCCACAGTCAGATATACGATGCAACGGAAAATCTGGACCTGTATTTAGATGCCATCATTTTTGACAGATCCATCACATTTTCTTATCAAATAAGGAAACTTCCAGCTACTTTAAGACCAATATGAAAACACGGATTCTATTTGGTTTTGAATCCTACTGATAAACTCTCCAGGGCAGAGTCTGCATATTCTGTATTGGAAAAGTATGGAGTAAATTTCAAGTGACCAATGATCTGTCAGTGACATTCTTACCTTTTTGGGCTTCTTCAAATCTATCATTCTCTGCTAGCCACTGAGCATAAGGGACATAGACATCATCTTTGAATTCAGGATGCTTTTCACTCAAAGCAAATGCCTGAGGTAAATAAAAAACTCATTTTTAGAATACTGCATGGCTTAAACAGTTAAAGGGTTTAGAATATTCCATGGGATCAATCCTTTCGCACTAAGCAAATTCACAACAAAAATACATTCACGGAATAGTGAATAGTAATGCATATTTTCTCCAGTGTGAGACTAATGTATTTTAAAATAAAAAGCAATCAACAACAAAAGAAAAGAAGCTAAGCATAGTAGCAGCCTGGTTATTGAAACAGGGGAACTTGAAAGTGATTATCTAGGAAATTTAGTAGATTTCACAGCAAGACACAAAAAAAATTTTTATTTTTACAGAATATATCTTCTAAAGAAATTGAAGTAACACTATCAATGCAGTTTAGATTTACTTGCTAAACTTGCTAGTCTATAAAGGACTAGTCTGCAATTTTCCAAAGCATCCATATAATTGGGGGAGGGGGTTGTCAATTGCAGTAACACTTTGCAAACATTTCCTTAAGAAGAAAACATTTCCTTAAGAAACTACACCTATTAAAAACTTAATGTGAAGAAACAAGAACAAAATTAATGGTGGCCTCAGCTGTGAAGTGGATGGTACTGGCAGACCCATGTTTTTATGGAAAAACCCAGTGAAGTCAGAACTTTACCTAATAAGAAGCATAAATCCAGTTATAGAGTGGGGTCCACACAAACACAGCACACATTCATCAGATCTAAATTAAGTGTATGGTATTCTCACTCGGGTGTGTCCAAATTATAAATAATACAGTTCAAAACAGAATTTCCCATGATACTACTTATTCTTTCTGATGGACTAGAAGCATCCCATGGATCACCATAGGAAGTGGGCAACAGGCAAAAAAGGTGCTCAGAAGTGAGACCAAGAAATATTCACCCAGGAAACTAAAACAAACAAACAAAAAAACCCCAAACCCCCAAACAAATCCAAAACCAAACCCACCACCAAACAAACACTGAGCATACAAAATTAACTTAAATACTCTGAATCACATTCTACAGAATGCTCCCTCCCTGCCTCTCCCTTCACTACAGTGGTGGGGAGCCAGACATTCGTCTCCCTTTCTTGCAACCACAGACAATAAGAAGTAATGGTTTTAAACACAGACATCAAGGGCATGCTTACTTCTTCCCAGCGATGAGTCTCCACGTGGAGATGGACCAATGCTTTCAGGTCACCAACCTTCATGTAGGTTTCTGCTGCATAGCCAGGGTTATCAAGTTTTTTAAAATAGAAGGCACATTTTGACAAAGGCTTACGCTCAGCTTTATCCAGTTTTCGAGCAATTTCAATTAACCTAGACCCAGTAAAAAGAAGCCAGATGTTTCAGATTCTGCCTTGTTGTTTTGCCTTTTAATTATTGTAATAATTTCTCCTTTAATCAGTTATTATTTCATAAATATCATAATAGTAGTCCCATACTGAAAACTGTTTAAACAATGTTGCAAACATTCCAAATTTTTTTCCTTTTACATACTCGAAACCCACTCCTTCAATCTTTACTCATACGTGCAATTCTGTATCTCAGACTCTTTGCACAGTAATGAAGACGGAGGGAGGGAGTAGGTCCATGACTAAGTGACATGGGACACACTTCCTCAACCCTGACCTAAACAAAAGGCTCCTGAATAATTACCCCCTTTGCCACACAACAAAACTGAGGCAAGGGAAGGCCCAGCGACCTGTCCAAAATCTTACGGCAACTCCACAAACACCCCAAAGTGTCACCTGTTGCAAATCAAGGAGAATTTGAGCAGTGACAGGAGTAGCCCCAAAATTTCTAGGGATTCTGTGCTCCAGTTGTCTTCTCTACCCACTAGGTGATTAGCCTTAACAGCTTAAAACAACACATACTGCTGTGGTGATTACTCTGAAAAGCTTAAGGCACGCATATTTTAGAAGACAGTCTCATACTACAGATGAGCCCATTCATTCTCTTTACTGTTGTAATGCATTTGTTTTCATAACATATTTATGTCCCTACCCTCTAAACATACGTTAACTTTTAAAACATTTTTAACTGTAGATGTGCTTCAAATACTCAATCTGATATTAACAGAGGCACATATCAAGCAAGTTTTGTCTTATTTTAAAATTATGCAGAATTCATAATAATTCATTTGAGTTTTCATTATATATTATCTCTGAGATGGAACTAAAACCTACATGTCAACCCAGCCATGGTCCCCACTGATTTCTATGGCCTTCATGTGCTCGCCTGCAGAGAGGTACATCTCCACTGCTGCTTTTGGTTCATTGATATTCTTGGCCCAATCTGCTTGTTTTTTTATTAGCATCTTTGTGCCTTTGGGGTCTCCAGATCCCAGAAAATCCTGAAATAGTGCAATAAAAAAGTTTGCATTACCTTCTGGTCACAAACATCGTTACAGTCCAAATTCTAAAATACATAAAGGCTTTTTTAATGAATATTGTTATGCTTCCTAAGAAAAGAAATACTGCATACAGAGCAACATGAACTGATCCAGCCTTCAGCAACTAATCATCAAGGCCCAATGTTTGGTAGGAAACAATGGCAAGTCTCCCATTTAGATAGTTTTCAATTAAAAAAAAAAAAAAAGTGGGAGATTCTGAGAGGGCCAGGAGAATGACAATGCAGATGCCTCAGAGGTAATAAATATGTCCCCATTTGATTTCTTGGACAGGTTGCTCTCTGTTTAAGTGAATACTAACTATGATTTCTGCATGCTCTTCAGGAACATGCCTTTCCAACACAAAAGAGTGCTAATCTCAAAAACTGTAATAGATTAATTCCAAGTTTCAGATTTTCTTTTGCAAGCCAGAAGGTATGGTTTCATTCTCAAAGATGACCCAGCCCCACCCCATGCTTAGTTAACAATAGCATACCCACTTAATCGTATGTTAGCATCAAGATGCCCAAGCCACAAATCAATTAAAGGCTGAAATTTTGTTTTCTGCAAAGACACTTGATAATTATATTACAATATATCAAAGAAGCTCTTTTATGAGGATGGAATGACAGCTGCTCAAAAGTGAGAGTGATTCTGAACTACTGGTTGGACTTCTGCAAGCAATGCAAACACCAAGGCTGGATGCTGTGTTGATGACCATTTTGGAAGTATTTCTAATAGTTTGTTCAGCTTCTTATGCCAATAACAAAGCCCTGGCACCATATGGTTCACATCTGTTGACATCATGCACCAGGGGGGGAAAAAAAAAAAAAGAAAAGAAAAAAACTTCAACACCAAAAGATTGATTAAGGGCAATTTTGTCTGTTAACAGAACAGGCTATTGTCCATTAAAACAGCTTCTATCAAATGAAAAATTAGAACAGAGGAGAAATGGAAAGGTGAGAAGAGAGTGGAAAATTACCTTATCCTCTCTGTTTCTGGTAAATTCTGATTGAGGTTAAAAAAAAACAAAACAAAACCACAAATAGGCAAAAAACCCCCACACAACAGATCTGTTCCACTACCACAATTCACCAGTTTCCCTGACACAGTCAGTCAACAGGTACAGAACTATACCCCATCTCTATGTCAGCTCTTAAATGAACTCCATATAGGATTTTGCTTTAGCATTATCCACTGCAACAGGGCCCTGATTCAAGTGAATAACTATAAAAATGTCATGATAATCTTTGAATATGAAAAACAGAAGCGAAAAAATCAAGTTGACAGCATCTTTGACACAACTTGTTTTCCAGCTTAGGTCACCAAAATAAGCCCAAAATCAAAAGCTCAGCTTCTTACAGTATAAAGAGTTTTCTGTGAGTTCTCAGTAATTTGTGATCTGGTACTGCGATAACAAGCCTATGACCAGATATCAAAGGATGTCCTGACCTCTGCCTCCAGTCTGGACCCTCCAGCCAGAGCTAATCAAAGTCAAGCACAAGAAATTGGATTCTGTAAGGGTTCCCTTGTGTAATTCTGGCAGTATTAAAAAAACACCACCACCACCCCCCAACACAAAAACAACCCCCACCTCCATATATCCTTCCTTGGAAAAATAACTGGCAAACCAGGGGGGTTTACATATTCTTCCATGTATTGTGCACTCCCTGCACAAGAAGCTTTCTTCATATGCTATGATGTACCTTTAATTTCCTCTGCATGGAGTTACTCTCAAAGATAGGAAACACAAGACCTTTTGCTCTCTGCTAGTTAAATATAGACATGACTACGGCCAAGAGTTAAAAGATTCTTACGAAGACTTATGGGAAAATTTTCATCTATGAATTACATTTATGTTCAAGAGGAGCCAAAACACTGAAGCTAACAAAGACTCATCAGCCAAAAATAGTGGAAGTCAGACTTACATCAGCAAAACCCCAAAGTATTTATATTAAGCTCTTGGAAGAAAAAGATCTCTCTGTAGCAGTTTGTGGAATCTATGCTAAAACAGTTTATATGCATGTCATGGTAAAGTCTTTGTCCTGTATTGGGCAGAATAAGGCTCTGATGAGTGACGAATGAGACTAAACAGTGCATGCATTCTCATGGATTTTGATAAGAAAACACCATAGAAGACTTAAAAGTCAAGTAATTCTTTCTTATCACCGTATAAAAACATTACTTTTTAAAACCATATTCAATTTATTTCTACATGGAAACAGAGTTTTNNNCAAGACACATTTAATCTTTGGAAGAAAATTATCTAGTAAACAAAAATATACCAGGTTAGTATATTATACACTTTATAAAATAAATAGGTATGTTCTATATTAATGTAAGTTCAAACTCTGAAAGAAAAATATTTTTATTATAATACAAAGTGAATTAAATTCATGGTGCACTCACCTCCACTTCGCATGAGTACTACCTTATTATCTTTGGAAGACAAAAAAATAAAAATGGACTCTTGAGCGAGATAATGAGGAAGAAACAGTCATAAAAATGAGATTTTTAGTTTTTAAAAAAAGGAAAATTACTATGGATACTACTATATAATCACGATGAAAGAGTCACCTTTGGTGGTGTCCAACAAGAAAATCCACTGAAAAGCCATGAATTCCATGGACACATTTGAGACTATACAAAACACGATCTGCTACCTCAGTAGCAGACTCTGAAGAAAAAGGCACAGACAATAGCCATTTTTCCCCTTATAAGCCAAATGAACGTCAACCAATTAACAGTGAAAATAAAGTTAGAATTCACAGCCCGCATTTCATCCAATCCTTTTGTAGGATCATACTCTGAAAACAGTTACAGGTTCATTAATATTTCTGCATTTAAATATTCAATTGCAAACTATTACCTTTGCATAGTCAAACATGCGTAAATCGGAGTACATATCGAGAGCTAGGTTTTCATGTCCACTCTTTTTGTATAACTTCGCTGCCTCATGGAATTTTCCCTGGTAGGCATAAACATCTGCTAGGAACAGTTCATTGTTGTTTTCTCCATGCTTCTTCCGCTCCTGGAAAAAAAAAACCACAAAGAGATGTAGAAAATATTCTAGATGAACAGGACCTATGTGGGAAATAGCCATTGAAGAATTAGATTTTTCAGGCTTAGATTTTAACCGTTAATAAAAACCTGTAACAGCATATGATAATTATGCCTCTCCTACATTTCTGGTGAATTTACAATTAAAGGATTAAATCCCTCCTTAATTAAAATTAGGACGAGCAAAATTAAATGTCACTATACAAACCAAAACGATGAAAAAAATCACTTCTCTTGATTTCACACAGGAAAATGAACACACACTATCATTATCCTATGCTATTTTAAAAAAGGCATCTGATGGGTTCCTTATTTTCTCCTGTAGAAACTCACTAGCGTATAATTTGGCTAAATTAACAATATGTGCGGGTGGGATGACAAACATGAAAGTAATTGCTAGCAATAAGCAGATTCAAAAAGTATGTTAACCTGCGTCTGAATAAAAACCAGTGCCACCACCACTGTCCCCACATGCAAGAGCTCATGATTTCAGGTAGGCAGCAGTTGCTTCCAGAGCACCTGCACATACTCTCCTGCTAATTAGAACTCTGCTCACTCTGATTGTCTGGGAAGGGACCACAGAGGCAAAGTGTGTGCAGTGCCACAGAGAAATCCTTCATGTGAATCACACCCATAGAGGCACACCAACTTCAAGGGACCAATGCCATATATATGCACACACACGTGCATATGTCTGTGTTTTAATGTGTATGTTTAAATTTATCCTATACCTTGGAAACACATTACTACCCTGCTTTGGATAAAATTATTACTATTAGCCCACCTCATATGGAAATGTATGGATGTGAATTGAATTTAAACAAAACTGCACGAAAGGGAGAAAAGCATTCCACAAGCATACAAATTCAATTCTCTACTGCCAAAGGAGACACAGCCATTACACCTTCTGGCCATGCTTACTGACTCGGCTGATACTGGACTAGTGTTGAAAGTTTCCTTTAAAAACTTAGTTAAAAGAATAAATCAGACAAATTGTTATACCATTTTTCAAAGACTTCACAGAATCTTGCCAAATAGAGATCTGGCAGTTATGTTTTCTGCTGTCATCAATTAGAAAAAAAAAGTGTCATTACTGAGAGAAAACCATCATATTAATGACACGTGTGCTTAGTTACACCCTTACAAGCCTTAAAAGGAATCCAGTACATCACCAGCAACACCAGCAAGAGTAAACAGTGATGTAGAACTCTCACTTCAGAAGGAGCATTTTCAAGAAGTCTGAAAGTAAGATTATGCCTATTTACAAAGGGAATCTTTCTCATTAAACAGAATATAACATGAAAATTCCAGAATATCCTCAACAGATGCAGATCTAGAGAAGCACGTGTGGAAAAGAAAGGTTAGTAGCGGTGAGAGAATGCTCTCATCTACCTATCTACTCCTAAAAGGAAAGGGGAAAAAAAAAGGGGGGGGTGTCTCCTAACACAGAGCTTTGTCCCATGTTAGACCCCCAGAAAAGTTAACTGCAACCAACTGGCATTTTGACAGAACCAGGACAGCTCTGCACAAACGGAAGATAAGGAATGTATTCTTTCAGAGAAGGTGTAGATCTAATTAGCGTGAGAAAGCGGAATTCCCTTTGTGCCATCTCAACGCAGATCTTTAAACTAGGCATCATCATGCAGCCTTTGTAGAAGGACAAGGGTGATACCATATCTTTTAATGTGCTCATGACAGACAGTTATTGCCTAGTGAAATTCTATCAAGAAGTGTGAAAAGAATAAGAACTAGTGATTAGAGCACAGTATGGAAGCAAGGAATCCCAAATTCTATTTCCAGTTGCCACAGACTTGTCATGAGACCTTGAGTTTGTCATTTTATTTCTCTGGGCCTGTTTCTGGTTCTGCAAAGAGGAGATAGTAGTAATTACCTACCTCCAGGGGGGAAGGAAAGGCTTAATTAACTCATGTTTATGAAGTATTCTGTATTAAGCTCTGTTAGCACAGTAGTATTCTACCAATTATTAATTGAATATTGAACATTTTTCCAGTCCTCCTGAAGACAGTTTCGTAGAGTTCTTGTTGTCCCACATCCCTTTTTATTTTCTCCATTAAGTTTCAGTCATATGACTAGTATTTGAGTCATCTCTGCTAATCAGGATTTTTCACTCTAAATACTTCTCCAGCTGTCAGAAGCACTATCCGAACAAAAGTCCCTCCAAAATAGAAAGTACTGATTTTGGTATAGTACTAAGCGTAAGAAAATACACTATTCTTTAACATTCTCTTACCTCTATGCTGCTGATCAATTCTAAATATCTAAGGTCTCGTACCCTGGTAAATGCCTATTGAAAAGAGAAAAGAATAAAAAGAATTAACTTGAAAAGCCAGAAAAATCCACAGAATATTGTTACACATAAATCAAGTTGTCTTCATGCAAACAGGACAGACAGAAATATGCTATGCTGAGGTTTGTGTTTGTGTAGTCCCTAACCTGATGGGCTCTGACTACAACTGGGGCCCCTGAGGCATTACAGTAAATAAGATAAGGGTACAATCCAAACAGCTTATTACTGAAAATAAACAGCAAAGGCAGGGACTAGTAGGTGTACGTATGTCAGTCCCCCAAGAAATACAAAAGGCCATTTAGAATATTACATACTTTTATTCTAGCTATTTTATAGCTTTTCCATTTTGGTGCGAGGCATGATACAGACAAGGAAATTTAGGGAAACTGTTACAAGGTAGAACATATAATTGATCGTATTGCCAAAGCATACTGCATATGCTCATAGTTTTTATACCATTTTGAAAATTCAGTATGGAAGTAGCTCAGGGAGAGGAAAGCAAGTAAGACGAGGATAAGATAAAAGTACTGCAAGACAGTGTAGTATCTTTTACAAATGGAGATACATGTGCAACCCAAAGTCTCAAGTGGCAAAGTCACATGCGATTTACAGTAGCTTAGCACTTATTCTTGACATGCATCAAAAAATAGAAATTTAACTCTTTAGACCCCACATTCAAGACTTCTAACCAAACTAATGCTTAAGAGGGCATAGAATATTCTGCTTACACTAGACTGGACTAGGAACTATGAGAGCCTTTAATGTCAAGAAGCTGCTTTTGTTCAAATTAATCCGCTCTAATTCTAAGAGGGCACTACTTTAAAATTCCACTTCACTTTCAGGCACTGAAAACTTCTTTTTAAGAAAAGCTATTTGCATAAAGCCATCTATGAATTATTCTGATGCCTCCACTTAAGAGAAAAAGAAAAATAAAGCATTTAATTTCCTTTAAAAAAAATCTGTTATTAAAAGATGCCTATCATTACAGGCCATTCCCTGCATATTTTTAGAATGTTTTTCCTTCATACAATATTCACGACATTGAACTCAGTTCGCCCTCTCTTATTTGAGAAAAGGTGGTGAAAGAAAATAGAGAAGTATTTAATGCCGGAGAAAACTCTGTTCTTCAGTATATGCCCATTTATAGACCACTCCCAAAACCAAGGCATTCCAGATTAAAAAAATGACTAAAATTATGACATCCTATCGCCATTGCCTAAAAGAACATTAGTACGTAAATAACAAAGAATATGAAACCTCCACGTTTGAACTGAGGTTATCTTAACTACTTAAGGGGAAAAAAGAGTAAGTTCATAGCTTGGGGAAGAGGTAGGGGGAAGGTCAGCTAAGGCATTCTTTGCTGCCACCCGCTGGTCAGCAGCACCATTGAACAACTTTCCAGTTCCATTTCCCTCAAATTCATGAACACATTTTCCAGCAGATAAAACAAACCATTTTCTTTGCATTTAACACTTTGATTTAGAACATGGCATTTATCTAGAGAGGTAAATTCGATTTCAGTTTAAAACCTCACCTCAAGATCCTCAGTATATAACTAACCAACGTTTTCTTTAGTATGTGGAATAACATATATACACTAAAGACAATTAAGATAGTAACCCAGGAACACCACTTTGTATTCCAGCCATAACACATACATTATACACACACACTATATATATTTTTTTAATATATGTAAAAAATAAAACAAGCTTTCTGCTAAATAAGTAAATATCTGCTTTACCTTTTTGGCAGTTTCAAACTCCAGCCCTTCTAAGGCTTCCATGGCTAGTTCTTTCCAGTCAGTATCAGTTACTCCTAAACATGCAATTTGATAGGCTTCTTTAAACATTTTTCGTTCCAGATATTGATACATGGGTGCAGACTGAGGATTTCCATTGAAAAACATGTATTAGAAAGCATGATACTGAGATACATTAGTGAAATTCTCTACATACAGTGGGGGAAAAAAAATATTCCAATCACAACCATTACAAGCTCCACAGAGAATAAACGTATGTTTTTTGTATAATAGACAAAACAACATTCCAGGGTGATTATTATTGTATCTTTAGACAAGCTGAGTTAATTGTATTCCAAACTCACCCATCTTGAAATCTTCAGTTCCTTGCATATTAGGAAGTAGTTAAGAATGTGAATTCCTCTGAGCATTGTACATGCTAAATATGATGTACAATGAGCT
Organism: Pelecanoides urinatrix; assembly: GCA_013400755.1. NCBI lineage: Eukaryota > Metazoa > Chordata > Aves > Procellariiformes > Procellariidae > Pelecanoides > Pelecanoides urinatrix. The sequence continues at coordinate 291,972 of VZTQ01001532.1, read as the reverse complement.
TTTTTTTTTTTTTTTTTAATACTACAGAAGCAGAGCAAAGGAGGGGGTAGTTTGTTCTCAAAGGCTAAAAGCATGGAAAGTGGCACAACAGCCCAGTGTGAAGCATCCCTGGAAATATTCAGACGCCGCAGGAAGTATCATGAGGAAGTAACCCTTCTGTGCCAACGCTGATGACAAAGCTGTTTTACCAAGACTGCACCTATTAAGCTCAATGGACACTGACCTCAAGGATCTGCCCTAAAAGGGAATTAAAGGGAGAAACTGTCAACTGCAGGCTGACACAGAAAGACTAAGGCTCAGGATCTGCAGCTACAGCTCGAACCCTTTGAACGAACAGGGAGCACTGCAGCTAGATTACCTTTAACTCTGGGTTTGCAACCAAAGACAGTATGCAGACTGATTTCTATGTTATTTTTATCAATTTAATCTGAAAGTTGTATACTTTTTGGTACTCCCTCCCTCCCTCCAAAAGCATAGCTTTGAAAAAGCTGCCTTTGTGATACTTCACAGTAATTTTGTGGCATATTGGTGGCTACAGCACGCCAAAGCCAGACAAAGAATGTACCAGGCCTGGTCGATCTCATGGCTGGCAACCACAGTGGACAACCCAGAGCCTAATTAAGGATCTGCATAATGCCTCAGAGGAACAGACGGGGTCTGTAACACAGGTATCCATTAGTTAATAAAAGCACATGGCACTTTTGAAACTGAGAGTCAATGAAGAAGGCAAGTCCTGCCCACGCTTGGGTGCATAAGTCAGAATCTTTTCCTTTTTTTGTTTTGTTTCCTGGACTGTTTTAGACTCTTTCATTGCTTCCCATAGTGCAAAAAATAGCATTTTGTGGAAGGCAGTATCTAAATTTAGATTATAAAGACTACATATGTACTATACATTCAGACTAAAACATACAGCTTAAATATTGCCTAAACACACCTAGATGAAGCAATGGTAAGACAATATTTTTCATAAGAAAAATGAAATTACAACTTGAGAGAGACTACAGTAAAAATATAGGAAGAGGTAACACCCGCACTATATCTTCATCTTTTAGATTATGTGCATTTGCAAGTAGAAAGGGAGAATTAGAAACAAGAATCAACAACAGAAAAAAGGAAGTCAGCTTAATTAATGACAAATAAACAAAGATAAAATATATCATGCAATATAACTTAAATAACAATAAAGAAAGTGTGAACTGCAATCATTTGGTAATGGAATACGAGTAAATCTCAGAAAAGCGTCTTCACTTCTTAAACATTGATGTTTACGAAATGTGAAGTTAATGAGATTAAAGTATTACCTGCGGAACTTCAACAGCTGACATAGAAAACACATGAAGACAGAAGATCTTGGAGCCGTTGTAACCCACAACAAAACCTTGAAGTTTTTGCTGATGGACAGGGAAGTTACTAGCTTTGATATTAAGGTAACCTCCTCCAGAAAAGCAAAGCATATCCTCACACTGTGTATTCCAAGCCACGCTATTAGCATTGGGTTCCTAACGAGCAAAATAACTCATGATTACAAAAGACGCAATCACATCTTCTTTCCTAAGAAATACGCATCCTTCAGGTAGAACATTTGACCTATTATAATAGGTCATAATACAGCCTGGCTGTACACACACACTTCTTATTTACGTTTGTAATATTCTAAAGCCTAGCATATTCCTAAACAGATTTACAGGGACATATTTTACATTTTAATAAACAGCTGTAATTGTCTTTCCTTTGTTTTGTATTTACTAATGATCTATACTATCAAACTGTGTAGAACATAATACAAAATTCCACAATAATACAGTTAGTTAGCTAGCACATTTAGTTGATCATTTTTCTGCCTGTTACAAAAAGAAAGTTACAGACCCTATCTTTGTAGCACTTCATACTTTCTATCCAGTGTTCTCTGCAAACATTTCATCAACATTAATGAGTGAATCCTTAGAGTGACTGCTAAACTGCCAGTGAAGAGAGAACTATCATTATCCGTTTTATAGTCTGGGAATACACGATGAACAAAGAAGTTTAGGCTTTAATTCTGTTCGTTCTAATGATAAAGCCAAAATACTCATTAACTGTAATGCTTCAAAGGGAACCAGGACAGAGCTCTAAAACTGAAAAGGTCACATGTTTAAGTGCTCTTTATTCAGCTGTTGCTCACATATCATCTGTCTTCTAATTCCTTGTCTACCATCTGTAAAAGGGTAGTTTTGATAGAGAAACAGATCACAGTTAAATCCTACAAAGTGTGATTAATGGCTTAAATGACAGTTACATTAATTTCTGCACAGCAACGCTTTTGGTATGTTCTGTGCTCCACCACCCCCCTTTTAAAACAAACAAACAAATTTTGAATTTTACCTGAAACAACAACTCTTTGGTATGAATATCATATACTAGGCAGGTATCATTTTCATCAACTACTGCCAGCTTGTTTCGGGATGCGCTCATATCCAGACAGCGCACAGCTGTGGATTGCTTCAACAGGACGATTGCGAAGACATTATCGACAAATATCTTCAGAATCTAGACATATTTGAAATGAAATTCAGTCCATCCATTTTTATTCCTAAAACTAGAAAGAGCATAGCAGGTACAAACTTTAATGCTGTTTAAAGCATGTAATTGCAATTTTTTCCAGAGATAAACTGTGCATTAAAATTAAGGAAATGCTTTCAGTTTGAGGTATCTTGAAAAGACTTGTTTCCACAACATACCCTAGGTTGCAAGCCCATATAAATAAATCATATGCTATACATCCTGGATTTTTTAATGCTCCACTAGTTAAACAATTATATTAATATAATACTACAGGAATATATAGCATAGATGCAGAAGACAAAGGATCTCAACTTCCTCTCTATTCCTGTTCTCTATATCAATGCCTCTGGACTCCAGTTTGAAATTTTCAGCCGCTAAATGGCTTACGAAATAGACAGCAATTTCACCTCTAGAACATCCACACCTTCACAAGTGGTCATCAGAAGTGTACGCACACACACACACACACACGCACGCACACACACACACGCACACACCCACCCACCAACCCCCACTAAAGACAAACCCTCTCTCAGTTCACCAAGAACTCAATTTTGGTCAGTTGTTCCTAACAACTCATGGGCTTTAGACAAAGTTAAACATGTTTTTATGAATTTTACAGCCAGAGAATGTGAAAGGTAGAAGTTAATTAGTTTTCAGTCACAAGATGAGACTCTGTCAAATAAAATTCTAGGTTGTGAAAGAGCATGCTGCTCCTAAGATCTCCCTCTAAGAGCATAGAACAGTTTTTATTTGCAGTGAAAAGACACATACCAGACATTACGTGTTACCTGACCATTCTTTAGACCAACTAAGAGGCCTTCTCTTCCTGGAGGTCCTCCAATTACTTTAATATAACGAATAAGAGATTCCATCAGCCATTCTCGTTCTTTAATGCCACTAAATGAGAGGCACTGCAATCTTTTCTCCTAAAGATACAATAACATACAAAATACTGCAGGGAGGTAAAGACAATGCCCTGTGTCTTTGATGTGCTATGTTTATACCTATAGCAGCATGCGTGCCTACTTTTACATATAAAAATCATGAAGTCAGTCAATTTAACAGGGTGAATTCTTTCAGGTTTTCCAATGCTATGAACAAACAAACAAAAACAACTCCCCCACACGTTTTTCTAGTAGTTCAACCCCCACCCAAAAGTCCCCCTGGATTATGTACTTATCAAATTCACTACAGAGAGTGTTTTACTGAAACAGAGCCACCTGTGGCATGCCACGGCTATTGCTCAGAAGTATGTCAGTGCCGCACATTACAACAGCACTACACATCGGTACCTTGGGGAAAAACTGTAAGAGATTATACAGGACAATCTTTTCCTACCAGCTATTTGGACAGCTATCTTAAAGTCTGAATGCACCCCAAGACTACTCTAGATTTTAAGGCACATACCTGGCATAAAATAATGTGATCTGAACATACAACCAGCAAGTTGCATTCAAATTTTTTTACTATCTTTTCCTTCACCCGATAATACATATCTGAAGAATCATCCGAGTATAACTCGTAAATCAAGATTTTCTCTGGCATCTGGATTGCTAATCTGTTTTTGTAGATTGCAATTTTCTTTACAAGCTCTCTGCCTTTTATTCTAACTAGAGAGAAAAAACACAAAAACAATACAGTATAGGCTGACATGAAAATAATGGATACAGAAATCAGAAAAAGTGCTAATACATTAAAATTGAATCTTTCTAAAGCACCTCTAATATTGAAATCAGATTCCTGCTCGGATATCTTTGCTGTTCTGCATCTATGTAATCTACTATCCCTGTCACAATTTATCGCTCTCTAACAGCACATTCTGGAGCAATACTTTGATTCCTTGCCATAAAAAGCCAGTGGATACGAAGAAACAAAATCAGCACAAACCCTTAAGGCTGCAAGTAAGGAAAAGAGAAAGCCAAATATGATGTACAGTATTTTTATCTCATTCGCAGAGATTAAAACTTTATCTTAAAAGCCTCTGCCCCTCCCAATGTCATTTCAAATCCCCACATCTTTCATTAAGCTTGTCAGTGCTGATCCTCCAGAATCCAAGTTTGCACTCTAATCCTGCAAACAGTATTCCTCAGTTTTACTATCAAAGTGACAACAATCTGTCTGGTACATACAGCACAGATTCCAAGTGTTCTGATGGATATTAATTAAAAACCCGAAACAAAACAGAATGAGAATGAAGCTTTGGCCTGACTGCAAGTGTGAAATTACCTTTTTGTTCAGTGATGAGGTGTTGGACAATAACATCAGTCATGCTGTCTCTGTAAGCATAGCGATCTTTATAAAGTCCATGAACAGTGCTGAAAATCAACTGATAAAAGGATATTGTTCCATCTTGGCATCCTACTGCCTGAACGCAAGAAAATAATTTTAGTTAATTGGTATACATGTAGATGAGAATTGGCAAAATGTGTAGTATTTATATGAACATCATGCTCCTTTTCCTGCATAATGTATAGATTGATACCAATTACAGCCTACTTGAACAGTGGTAAAAATGCAATGCTAGATGAGGACTGATCTCATCGTAGACCATAGAGACCACCATATTGCGCATGTGGGGTTTGGTTTGGGTTTATTTTGTTGGGTTTTTTTTTTTTTTGGTGAGTGGGTTTTTTTGTGGGGGTTTTTTTGGGGGGGGGAAGGGAGGGGTGTGGTGGTTTTTGTTTGTTTTTAAATTTGCTCTGTATCTCTTCACATTTGTGCAATGACAGAGTCCAGCATTTATGGCTAACTGTTGCCTTGTCCGCATTTTCCATAAGGTGTAATGCTAGAAACTCAAACAGATTGAACATTATGCTCCCATCATGGAATTATGGGAAGTCAATCTACAAGTTATTAGCTGCCATTTCTTCTTCTTTTCCCTCCTCTTTCTTAATCAAAATGCAGCAAATGCCTTACCATCTGAAAACATTTGTTATGCTCTTTACAGCTCTCTTACAGCCCAAGTTTTACTTCTGCAGGATATTTTTAATTTCTGTGGTAGTTCTAGGACCTCACTAGGCACTGCTTAGGTTCTGCTGCCTCAGTAAGAATGTCTAGACTAAGCAACTGAGTTTGAAATTTATGGTCTTACCTTGTATGACAAATTGTCTGTGAAAATGTCAGAGAAATGTTCCTACTCACCACATAGTTGGAGTCTGGTTTAACTTTGCATGTCCACACCCAACTGCTTTGCTCTCCTATGCTACCAAGACGCACGCCATCCTTCGTGAAGAGGGAAACTTGTTTATCTGAACCGCCCAATAAAATATACTCTCCTTTAGTAAAGTAGCTAACACAGCAAGGATCAAAATTGAGCATTCTGTCCTTCCCAATCTACTAGGGAAAATTAAAAAAAAAAAAAAAAACAACACAAAAACATTAACAAAAGGATCAGTTCATATTTTCCCAAGGCAACAATGTGCCATCACTGATACCATTCTTCTTATCTCTCCAGCCATGCATAACTTTTTAATACCCCAGAACTACTGGCTATATTAAGATTCCCAAAGGCAGTTCTAAAATACATCCAAGAATCCCTCCAGTCCCAAACCAGTCTACTCGGAATGCAAGCAACTCACAAAACCCCCTTTAACCAGTTGAAAAAAACATAAAGATGTCCTCTACAGACCAGTAAACCACATCATAAAAGTGAGCAAAGTTGTAAGGGCTTTAATATAAGAATTGTAAGACAGCAGCTGAGTTGCCTTGGGAGAAACAAGAGCTGAAGAAAAATATGGTTAAAAAAAAAGTAGACTCATAAAAGGTTGGGAAAACAGAAAACATTTAATGTAGCTAACAAAGCACTAGTATACAAACACTTTGAATATAGGACACGAAACAAAATCAAGAATACCCTGCTACTCTTGAGTGCACTTTCTAAAACATACCTGTTTGCCACTAAGCTGGTAAAAGGAAAGTTTCTGACCCCAGTCTGCCACAGCTAAAACATCATTGCGTTCATCTCTAACAACAAAAAAAAAAAGTATAGTAATAAATTCTACAGCACTTTATTAATAAATTTCTTAGAGCAATAGAATCAAGTAATGGGATAGCAAAATTTACTTCATATTACTCTTTAAATAACCACAGACTGAAAGGACAGCAGGCACATCTTGCCCTTTAAAACTGAGGAAGACAGCTTGGAGACACAAAAGAAAAAAAAATCAGTCTCCTTTACAGGAATAACTGCAAAGCTTGATGTATCACTTCACATATAAGCAGTGGGTACAGTGAAGCTAATGGTCACTTAAACAGATGAAGCACCTGGGCCCAGATTCTGATCTTAGCTACAGTACTATAAAACCATCATAACATCAAAGTCAATACAGCTGAGCAAGAGTGAACTACAATTATCAGTGCAAGGCAGGAGGATAAAAAAAAAAAATTGTTCGTGTGAGACCAGCAGCAGACCAAGGAAAGGCTTCAGATCTCAAATTCGTTAACTTTGGTCCTCTGACATGATCTGTTCAGCTTGGAGCAAAACATGAGAGTCACCTTCTCCACAGCTTCTTCCCTAGGAAGAAGGGAGATGGTAATCTGAACATTCTGCTGCAAATAATGCCTCTAGCCATAAACGGAACAAAAAGGAAAGACAAAAAACCTAATGAAAAGCTAATTGTTTAGTAAGCACCCTCCCTCTGCTCAATGCTTGATGCATGGACCTGTGGGGAAAAGCAACATGCTATCACATACTTAAGAGCTATCTCACAATGAACACATACTAGCAGAACTAATTAAGACTATATAGGCAACTATTAATCTAGAATTTCCTAACGTTTCAATATCCGATTTTGTACCCTGCATAATACGCTCTGCCCTCGGTCCTTTTTGTAAATTACTGTTCTACATAATACAGATATATGTGTTCCTTTGAAGTTTCACTCACAAGTTGAAATCCATACAGGTTTCTTCTTCCTCAGGGTCTTCTCCCTCTGTCTGACTATACTGCCTACTGCCATGCCTGGATTTCAGTACTGGTATCTCCTCTAAATAGCTGTGAACTGACTCCTCTTGTTGATCTGCTCTACTCCAAAAATTCTCCCATCTACTGCAATAGCAATTGTTTATTCACATATTTGGGACAATATTTCCTCTGAAGTGAAAAAACAGCTCCCCTCTCCCCCAACCCAAACAGACACACCCCCCA